>JANHGB010068202.1:1045-37660 GCA_026283785.1 Coracopsis vasa
AAATATATTTGCAGGTAAATTGCAACAGTCTTCCACAACCTGAGTATATCCCTAAACCAGAAAACCTGTGGTGACAAATTCCACTGAGTATATAGCTCCTCTGTACTGTCAGTGTGCTATGCAAGAGATACAGACAGACACCTAGGCTGTAGCAGTATTGTTTACTCTACAGAAGTGAGCAAGTACGGCATAGGCACTAAGTAAGTTTTGTGAAAGGCTGGGATTTAAACACTGAACTTTGTAAAGAGCAAATTTTAACCTATGGCTTACAGGTGCCTGGCACTGCTATTTTCCTGAGTATTATTTTTAACAATTCCAGGGTTAAAAAAAATACAGGGTTAAATTTTACTTTAAATGCATTAATTTTAAGGAAACAATAGTTTCCAATAAAACCCTCAGATGACAGTTTTAATACTCTGGGTCATCTGTCTTGAACAACTTTAAGTGGCTGTTTGCATCAGGTCTTTTAAAAAAGAACAATATGAAAATGGCAAAGCTGGATATTTTCCAGACACTGTTGTAATTTTTTAGGTTGACATCAGTGTTCCTCACCTGCTGCTTTACAAGTCTTCCCATTAGTTTCTAAAATGTATCCTTCATCACAGTAACACCTAAAAGACCCCCTCTCATTGTAACAGTGCTGACTACAAAAGCCTGGAGGGTCACATTCATTAATATCTTCACAGGTCTTGGAGTCATTTGCAAGCTGGTATCCAAAAGGACAGGTACACTGAGCTCCAAAGGGTCCTTGAATACACTCATGAGTGCAGCCAGCATTATTGTCAGAGCAGCTCTCCTGATCTGAAATGGCATTGGGGAAGGAAATCAGCAAATAGTTAATAAAAGCTTCTTATGCTAAATTTAATACTTTGCAATTGCATTACTAGCCTAGAGACTGCTGCTAAAATGTAACTGCACAATCATCAATTATGCAATATGAGACTTATGCAAAATCTACCACACACAATGCACATAAAGGCAGGTAACAACATAGTAATGTACTACTGAATCCCATTAAATGGATGCTAAACAGAAGGCTTAACATTTATAACAATTTTTTCAAAACTAGCTAGAAATACACAAAAAATTAGTGTACCAATCCAAACCTAAAATTGTATTAATAAACAATAATTTAAAATCATTTGTAATCATACCTGGCTGGGGTTCATCTGAGAATGTGCATTGATTAAAAAGAAGGAGGAAAGAAGGAAAGAAAGAAAAAGGTTATGCTCAAATCAATTCATAATCAGCATAAACACAAATTCTAGCTACACATGAGCTTTTAGATTTTTTTCATGATTTTTGAAGTTAGAAATTTAAAAGAAAATATTAAGTACTGAATCACATTTCACCTGAACTTAAAGCATACCATGTTCAGGGACACAAAGCTCATTCCCATATGGCTATATAAAAACCTATATTGAAGTCAGTGGAAGTCACATTTCAATTGAGAGAACAAGACTGGACACAGCTAATAAATGTCATTATCACAGTCTCCTTTCACTGCAAGCAAGTTACATTAAGTAATTTGTGCTCTAATTTCAGTATGCTTACAATTTCTGCTAGAAATGTTGTTGCACTAAATACAGCAGGCTGAATGTTCCATTTATTTCTGAAGCTGTAGCACACAGTAGGCCATAGAAGATACTTGAACAGTAACTTACTGCACAATGGAGATTCATCAGCTCCGTTAGGACAATCAGCAGAATTATCACATACTTTGCTCAGATTTACACAGATACTGTGACCTGGACATTGCCACTGCCAGCTGGGGCACCGGAAGGGTTGAGTAGGACAATCTCTCTCATCGCTCATATCCCTGCAATCATCATCACCATCACAGATCCATGCTCGATAGACACAGTTGCCATTATCACAGCGGAAAAGAGATGGTGGACAGGTCCTGGGAGGACATCTGTGATGCTCATCTGAGCCATCTGCACAGTCAAGATGCCCATCACATTCCCAGTTAGCAGGAACACAATTGCCATCTGACTGACATTGGAATTCATTCTGGTGGCACATCCCTGGTGGTCTTGTAGCTAAAACAGTAACATTCAACAGTTCAGAAGCCATTTCAATTTTAGACAGAAAAGCAAAATCACTATGTTCAGTAAATCTCCTGCATAAATAGTTACAATATTATTAAGAACTGTGTTGCTTTTAGATCAGGCCATAGAATCACAGTCAGTCAATCTACACAACAGTTCAGAATCTGAGCAGTTTAACTCCTACTTTGTAATATAACTCCTACTTTGTAATATGTTGAACAAGGCAATTCAACTGTTCTATTCTGAGCAAGCAATTTTCATATCTACATATACTGATATCTATGCACATGACCACAGCAGAAAGAAATTACATGCTGAAAATAGTTTTAACCACCCTGCATTGCAACATTTTAACTAACTTAAATGTAAAAAATTACTCCAGGAAAAGTTGCAATCTAACTCTCACAGATAAAAGGTTTTCAGTTTTCTAGATGAATAGACTTATTAATTTTACTTTTAAACCCTAAGGCTGAGGTGCCAAGTAAGACAAAACATTAAGCTGAAAGGAATGCAAGCTCTATTCTTTGCCAGAAAAAACTACTCTTGAGCTGGATCCTACTGTGCTTGAAATTTCTGCTCAGAAAAAAAAAAATTCTAGACGAGTTTCCCTAAAAAGAATTTTGAGGTTTTAAGAACAGTAGTGCAGATAAAGGAAATTTTCAGAAGCATCACGTAATAACTGAAGCCTTTAGCACCAATGTACTTACGGCAGTCAGTTTCATCTGAGTGATCATTACAGTCAAAAACACCATCACACTTGTAGTAAGTGCTGATACACTGGTCTCCACTGAGACATTTGAACTCTGTGGCACTGCAGTTATATACTACAAAAGAAAAAATATTGTTATTGAATTCACAGAGCTAGACTGCACCCAGTTTTTCTACAGGTGGCCAGTTCCACTGGATACCATGATTTTCCTGGGATACAGAAAATGCAGTGACCTTGGAATCTACAGAAAACAGAGGAAACAGATTCCAGTCCCCTGCAACCAACCTAGAGATCAAAGGGCTTACTAAAACGCTAAACCAAGTGTCATAAACAAGATTAATTTATGGATAGGTTTATTATGCATTCTGCTATCTTGAAGCTGATAATATGAGGCCACCAAAGACCCTTCAGGAGGCAAGAGTGAGGAAACAATAAAGAGGCATTCAACAAAGTTACACTTACTGCAGTCATGCTCATCAGCACCATCTACACAGTCTTTGTCTCCATCGCAGACATAGTAGGGGTCAATACAGCGATGGTCTGGACACTGAAATTGCCTGGGTTCACAAGTACCTGTGAAAGCTATTAAGAATGACAATAAATGCAGATGTGTTTCTTCTTCTCTGTTCTGAAATCAACATAATACTGAGACAGCAGAAAGCCACTATCACTAAATTGCAAGATGTAATGCAACAACTAGTAATCATATAAATTACAAGCACTAATACATTAGTATCAAGTAATTATTTATTCATATGTAGGCTTGGACTCATGGAAAATGAACAGAAGATTCCACTCAGTGGTAAAAGCACTAAAGAAAGTATATGGAAATACTATTGTCTTACTTCTGGTAAAAACTTCCAGACTAGATTAGCTGATTACCTCATCAGTCATTACTGAGATCACTCATTAAGTATGCATTATGCAGCACCATGATTATAGTTATCACATTTGACCCTTTTTATTTTTTTAAATTATTTTCCTGCATTCTACTTGGCTCTGGTAGCTCAAATTAGATGAGTTTTTCAAATCTTCCAGACTGCAAAATATTAGTTCTTTCTTCCTAATTTCATTTATCATCCTTCCACCAACAGACATATCAATGTAGATACACTGAGCTTTTTAGAGAAACAACAGACAGTTGTGATACTCACTGCAGTTTTTTTCATCCGACCCATCACCACAGTCATTATCAGTATCACATAGCCAGATCCTAGGAATACACCTTCTATTATCACAGGTGAACAGGGTTACAGGGCACGAAGTGGGTTCTTGTGTAGGACAATGCAATTCATCACTGCCATCAAAACAGTCATTATGTTTATCACAGCGCCAGCGACCTGGAATACACTGCCTACTGGCACAGGTAAAAGCTGATGAAGCACAAGTATTGTCTAAATAAAAAACAAAACAGGAGAACATGCTGATAAGGATCTCCAAAACTTGCCCTCCCTGCCAGAGTATTCAGTGCATTTTATACACTCACAGAATGTCTAAAATATGCATCAAATTCTAAAACGTACATTGCTTAGAACAAAAGTGTTTGTCATGCCAACATGCTGTAGAACTGAACACAATACAAGCTTTTTTACACTGAAAGAATCAATAAAAGAATAGAAAAACAGAAATAGAAATAAAAAAATAGAAAAGTATCTTCTTCAAGTAGCCGCTTGCTTTA
This sequence comes from Coracopsis vasa, assembly GCA_026283785.1. Taxonomy (NCBI): domain Eukaryota; kingdom Metazoa; phylum Chordata; class Aves; order Psittaciformes; family Psittacidae; genus Coracopsis; species Coracopsis vasa. The sequence continues at coordinate 5,484 of JANHGB010068202.1, forward strand.
TACTTTTGTTTCACCCAAAAAAGACATTCTAATTATTCTAAAATAGACCACAAATAAGAAATGTTTTGTATTTTAGTCATATTAGTTAGTCGTATGCATTAAGGAGCACATTTTATTAATGTGATCTATTTTCATATTTGTGATTTAAAACAAAGTATCAACTTTGAATAAAGAAGCACCAAATATGTCATAAAAGCCAAGAACTTGCTTTACAATATCTTATCAACTATAATTATCCCACTGTTCTCTCAATTTACTTGATCAACAAACTATTTTGTGTGAGACACTTAACAGTAAAACTGGGAAATGAACCAATGTGCCTTTAATCCACTTCACTGTAAAAATCTAGATGTAGCAAGTCATTCAGAAGTGCCCAAATATAATGAACACAATAAAATCTTTACTCAGTTGTTAAATGAAATAAAAGATGCTGCTCTAAACTCAGAGGAAGGTTAAGCAGTGCATATGGCTTTGTTATTTTTCTTACAGTGTTATTTTTAAAATCTCTTCATCTTTACTAAGATGGTTTGTCCCTCACCATGCATCAAAATAAGACAAGTGATATCACAGTCTTTCAAAATTTACAGAAAACTAAGAATAAAGACAACTTTTTTCTTCAGAAGATAAGTTTCTGTTACTCTGCAAATTGAATTTGAGAGCTATTGAGATATGAGTACTTTTGTGTATTCTTTAGGTGGCCAGTGTTGAATCCCACACTCCCAACAGTTATCCATATAATTTCCAAAGTAACTAATCTCCCAGGTAGATTTCAGGGTTTATCCATAGATACAACCCTAAAAAATTGGGGTTTATTCCAACGAAATCGAACTGACCCAAGCTTTCTGAACTGCAAACCACAAACACTAAGTGTATATTACAGAGATTACTTACTTAAAGAACCACAGTTTTGTTCATCACTGCTGTCATGGCAATCATCAATGCCATCACACTGATAGGATTGAGGCACACATCTTCCATTTCCACAGGAAAAGGAGTAGGAGCCACATTGCAAAGTGGGTGGCTCATTGGATGGGTCTTCAACACACGTCAGCTGATTTGAAGCCAGCTTCATGCCATAAGGACAACCACAAACTCTTTGAAAATTTGGTACTGGAAAGCAGAAGTGGCTGCAGTCTCCATTGGGATTTGTTCCTCTATTACAGTAGTTGGAGCCTTCAAAAGTGATAAAGAAGATCAATGTATACACTACTGATAGCAGCTTAGGAAGTATTAAAAGTACATAGTAACTGTGAAAGTGTTTAACAAAAAGATGCTGTACCAAATCCTTGTTTTGTATACACTGCAAAACAGGGTCAAGTTCACTGACAGAAACAGAAGTAGTAAGTCGTAAGTCCCACATTCCATATACTCTTCATTAACACAAATGTTTATGGAAGCCAAGGGCATACTACTAAATTTCATGCAATTTTCTGCCAATTTTCAGCAACTCTCTTGAAACAAGTACACTACGCACTTTTTTCAGAGCAAGGCTGAGAGACCTGACCAAATCTTTGGACAGCAAACTGGTGGTGAGCCTTAGCACACAGTTTGATATGTTTGATAAGTGTACTGAGTGTTCTACTAAATTAACTACAATACCAAATCCTTGGTTTAGGTCATAGAATGGCACAAAAATCAGAAGTGAAAATAAGAAATAAATAGTGATTTATGCACAGTGATTACTTTAAGAATAGTAGTTTGATCAATAAATTTTTACCCAACTCCTCAAAGTAAATAGTTCAGTTTAACTAAAATTTCCACCAAAAAAAAAAATACGAAGTTGTAATCAGTAATACAATTACACAAGATACAACAGAATCATAATTTCATTTTACAAGGTTATTAAATACAGTAACAGAAGTGATGGAGGAAAACTGCACACAGTCACATAACAGTGAAATATATGTGTGATTGCAAGTGTCTGTGCTGCCTGCCAGCAGTTACGATTCAGTAAAGCCATTCCTAAAATTGAAAGCGGAAACCTGGTGTACTGATATTTTGTTTCTTAATCTATCTGTACAATTAAAGAGCTCACCTATTTGGGAATGAGCATCATATGCTTTAACATGCATAATGTTACTTATGCCCCTCCTAATAATAGTCATTTCCCCTCCATCAGACTTCCTCACTCGAACTATTCCACCAAGTCTCCAATCAGTAAAGTAGGCATAACCTGTTTTGAAAGATATGTAACATATAACAATTACAGAGCAATATGACATAAAAGATCAAGCATGATGAGAAAAAACTGTGAAACTTCTCATGTAAATTTCCATTTTTTTGGTAACTGTTTCTTAAAAAAACCCAAAAGGACTTTTATCACTAAATGCAGTCAAAGTGAGTCCTCCAGTCACAGGTGGACATAAGCCCAGCAAAAAGAAGTGCTCTCAGATTTCACTTAAATTGAGATATAACAGACTCAATTGGCATTTCAAATTCCAAGGCAATTTAAAAGTCATTCAGTAAGACAACTTTACAGAAAATTTTACAATATTTTTGAAAATATTTTTACCCAAAATTGAAAAGGGGTCAGATGCTGACATCCTTTTTCACACACAACATAAATCCAGTGATAAGACTTTATATGCAATTAATAAAATCCTGAAATTGCTGATCATCCCTAGGGAGGTGATTTACCTCATCTGTCCAGCATGAGCAGCCCATCTTGGGAGCACAGCATAATCTGCCTTATTACACTTAGTTATCAGATCTGCCTCAAAGTATTCAAACAGAAATGTACATAAAAACAGTCCTAAAAATGAACAAGTACTAAATAGATATTTTTACAGAAATTTGCAACAGTGCTTCTTATACAAAAAGCAGTATTACAAAGGCCATGATATTTTATTTCACATACTCACAGATCATTGTATTTAAAAAAAAAAAAAAACAAACAACAAAAACTACCTGTGATAATAACAGATAATATTTTTCACTGCCAGACTTACCTCCAAAAATAGTAAGGCCAAACGGGTGAGTCATCTGAGTAATATGTTCAAGAGTCCGTCTGTCCAATCCATCAAAGGTGCTGTGCTCAATTTTATCAAAAAAGGCATCCACCCAGTACAGCCTTAAAGAACTAGAAATAATGAAAATATCATAATTCTTCAAATGACATTATGTCCATTAGGAAGCACTATCATTTTCTCAAATAATAATCTTAAACCTGACAAAAAACTATTGGGCTGTGTGGGGAGGGATCCTGAGAAGATCTTACCTTTCAATGGCCTTTAAAGAAATTGAAAAATAAGGTCTTCAATATGAAAACGCCAGTGCACACAATCTGACAGAATTCCTTTCTTTTTAAGCCCTAACAGTTTAGAGGAAGAAACACATCTGGACAAAAGCTTGCCTTCTGTGTTGTCCTTACCTCCAGTCAATGGCTAGGCCATTAGGCCAGCCTAGCGTTGTATTCACAATTGGCAATGCATGGGATCCGTCACTCCAGGCCCTCATGATTTTTGCAGGACGGAACCAATCTGTCCAGAATATGTACCTGAAAGTACATGTCAGAAGACAAAAACCCAATGATACAACATACTTAAATAGATCAAGCATTTGAACAGTATTAATATTCTTCTTTACACCACAAAACTGTACATATATTAAAAAACCACAATTTTTTGTTGACCCTCTCTTCAATTGGTAGTGGTACAGACAAGTAGTATTTATCCTGCTTACAACAGCTTTCAAAATCTTTCTAAGTGGCTTGTCCCTTTAGACATAAAGTATCTGTAACTTTGTTAAAACTGTCAGGGATTTCATTTAAGTAAGGAATAAGAATCAAGAAAAAAATGCATCTTCCAGGTAATACTTACAAGTAAGCATGAATATTACAAAGAACTTTCTCCTGATCCTTTTGACTTATGCCTACAGTCAGAGTTGACACTAGTGTTAAATAACTTTACCAAGTAGGAAATAAAAAAGGATGTAAGTTTAACATTTTTCTTATGAGATTACTTCAAAAATAATCTATTTGGTTATTAAACATGAAAATTCAATATCCAAGCATTAAGAAATTCAGTAGTATGGCAGCAGAAAGCTGAATTATGCTATGAAAGAAATGCTGGCATGGCATGGCCAAATAACAGTGTTGAATTTGAGGTTAGGCATTTGCATCAAAGAAAAGTAGGGCTTCATTTTATGTACACAGAATCACATATTGTAACATCTGTATCAAACACGGACAGTAGTATCTAATATGTTTCAAATAAAGAAACACAGATGGAAAATAAAAAGGAACCAAGGTTAGCATTCTGGGACCTTAAAGTATATTAAAAATAACTTAGAAAACTATCTTTCAACCATGAGAAACAGCTTTCTGAGCCAAGTGATACAAAGAAACAAAGTTACTTTGCCTGTTTTTCAACACAGAGGAGTAAAAAAAAAATAAAAATAAAATAGTGCTTTTAAAGGGAATTCTTTTGAGTGCTGCTTTCACGTGGAACCTGTATCACTTTGCCCTTTCCTTTGGGTGCTGAATCCTAGGCAAGAATAAAACAAAGACAAGAGAACTGAAGAGATGGAAAAGAACACAAACCCAAACAGAAATCCAGAATGAGATGCAAATCTAACCCCACCAATTTTTTCATATAGTTTCCAGGGCGAATCAAAGCTAAACTTACCCAATAACTGGATGAACCACTATTGATCGAGGATTATTTAAATTCTGAACAATAGCTCTCCTAGATTTATCTGCCAGCCTCATCACACTAATGCTCCTGTATCGAGGGTCTGTCCAGTATAGATTCTTTGAGATCCAGTCAAAGGCCAAATCTTCAACACTTTCCACTCTATTAGCTGTCAGGATTTCTCTTCCTGGAATTCATAATACACATAACAATTGTAAATGTTTAGTAACAAGGGAAATAACATGAATGCAGTATTCTGTTCATAAACCTAGTGGTTTTCCTCAGTAAAAATGCTGCCTCTGTGCTATTTTATGTAAAGACCAATAAGGGAAGGAGGGAAGCCCTTTGCTCCAGTCCAAGCAGGTGTATGTTCAGGAGCACAACCCCGACGGAGAAGAAATTAAGACTAGCTAAAGATGAGAGAAAAATCTGTTACTGACTTTACACTGAGAGGAATTTACTGAATGAAAGTCAGTAAGGTCAATGTGGTAAAGACATCTTACCCCAGACCTTACCTACTCTTTGCATAGGAATGGTCAACTGCAGTCTACCATTACTCTAACCCAAGGCAGCAAGTAAGCTCAGAAGACTATATGCTGACTTAATATATATTTAATCATTATTATAAATTAGAGATAAACATTTTTCACACTACCACAAATAGAACTCCCAAAAATCTCATAACCATAATATTCTTTTGCCAATATCATAACAACCATCCTGCTACCCAGACAGAGAAATTAAAAAGGAATTTCAGTTTCATACTACTGTGTGCATAAACAGACTGGTGATGACAAATACTATTTGTGAGAAATGCTACAGGTAGTTCATTCCCAAACACATTCAGCAAGTTTGTCAAAGAACGGGATACTTCAAAGAGCTTAATATGAGTTGAACAAACATCTTTGACAGTTTCCAGATTACTGGGGTGACACAGATTTACCTACATATCTCACAATGTGACTTTTTCTACTTCTTTTTAAAAATATATATTCTACTTTCCTTACCACAATTATTCTACAATTCCTAAGAATGATTCTCACCTGAACCATCAGTTTTCTGTTTACATATCATGTCTTTACTTGTGTCTGAGAAAAAAATGGTGTCATCCTGAGCAGAGAAGTCAATTCCAACAAAGTATGAAGGGCTCCCTGTTACAGGTATGATCACATCTTCCTGGGTGGAGAGATTGAATGGGACACCCCGCACTGCCAGCTGGGATGAAAACAGCAGGAACTGCTGTACAGCTGCAAAAGGAGAGCTCAGACTCAGTCTTTACTTATTCACAAAGTGAGACAATTGGGCATTAATTAACTGTAAAGTTTTATTTTCCTTTGGCAACACTAACAGGCTGGAAACAGAAGAAAAGAAGACTGAGAAAATAGAAATTTTAACATAGGCAGACCTAAAAACTGAAGAAGAAAACCAAAACCCAACCCAGAATACTAGGTGATGTGGTCAGATATTCCTCTTGCATTATTACTGTGGTCCTATAAAAGCAGAAACTATTTTCTGTGCTCACCCCTTTACAATCATCTATTAAAAAAAACAAACAAGCTCACAGGCTTTGTGGAGCTACCAAATAACCAAACCATATCTGAGCTAGCCAGGTAAATACACATAGTAAAACTATAGTCACATAGTAAAACTATAGACAACATATCTGGCTTAATTTGCCAATAGATATATATGCCAAACCTCCCATAAGTGACAATTCTGCATTCAAACAGGAAGCAGCAGATTGCTGATGGAAGCCCACAGCTCCAAAACTCAATCTTTTGTTATTGCCTTATGTGTTCAAAGGGAGAAAATCAACCTAGTCTACATGTTACTGCACAAGAAAGCAGGTTTATATGTTCAAAATAATACAACATCTGCATATCAGCAAGTACCCATGCTAAATTTCAGGATTAAGATCTTAATCATACAGCTGTCTACGTATATTCCAAATCAAACTTTCTTAAAATGCTCAGAAAAAGTGGTGAGTTTAAGTTGTTGTGGCTTGAAATTAACATGAGCAAAAATTATTATATTCAAAGCTGTTAACAGGAGTTGGGATGAAAAAACACATAGTCCTTGGCATACTAAACCCACAAAACTATTGAAAAGAGGAAAGGTGTTCTAGAAATAACTCTAGAGCTATATGGAATATAGTCCAACGATCATAAGGCATTTTCTTACCAACACAATGTCTTCCATCTGTGTGTAGATCGAAGCCAAGTACACACCTACAGCGATAACCCAGTCCATCATTATCTGTTTTGTGACTGAGAACACAGATCTGTTCACATCCCCCATTGTTACTTCCACAAGGATTTCTTACTGGAAAATAATACAGATTGGATTATAACTTTGTCTACTAACCTAATGGCATCATTATCTTGATTTTTCAGGATTTTTCTAAACATCCACAATAAATCATGTGAGCTCTGTGGGAATTACATCACATGGAAATCATACACCATCAGTTCTACCCTAAAATGCACCAAAATCACATCAGAGCTAATAGGTGTTCAAGCATGCCATTCTGTACAGAGGTACTCGGCACACAGCATTGAGGCTATAGTTTTCTGCATATAGTTCTGGGCTATAATTTTCTGCATATAGTTCTACTTCAGAATTATATCTCACAGAATTCTTTCACACTGCTAGCCTTTTCCAACTGCACCCTCGTTGTGTTGAAGAAAGAATATCACAAACACCAATACTGCTCATAACCACATATCCATACATTTAATAAGCCTTCCCACTTTTAAATGTTGCATTTGACAGTTCATTAGCTGCAGGAGCTGAATGAAACCACAGTGTGATAAAACCTAGTCTAGTTTTACAATACAAATCTATGTATCATAATTATTAGTTCTTTACAGCAAAATAACCACCTGTCATAATTTTTACCAACATTTTTGGTAATACAGTTTCTATACCTCCTTTAATAATCTCCTTGCTGTCTTACCATATGGCTGCCTGGCAGCATGGTAAACTGTCACTCCATAAGGTCTCAGTGAAGACTGGTAGATGACTTGAGGGCTAGATTCTGAAAACTTGTTAGCTTTCACCACTGCCATTTTGGTCCAATCAGTGAAATAAACATTGTGTTCAAATAAAGTGATTCCATATGGGTGAGGAATCAGTGAGCCTCCATGAGCTATTGTTCTCCTGTCACAAAGATGGTTTTAAAATTATTTACAAAATATTATCCAGAAAATAACTTTATTACTAGAGGAAAAGGATACAGGATTATTAATTCATTCACTGGCTTCTATATAGAAGCTGCAAAAGTACAAATAAAAAAGACCAAATGAACTGAAGGGATTAAGCTAAACGTACACGGTACGTAAACATAAAAGACACAACAGTGAAAACAGAGCAATCAACAGTGTCAGCAATTTCCAAGAAAACACAGTGAGTAAAGATGGCATCTCAAAATGTAGTAAAGAATTTATAATTACTGAGAAAAAACTAGAGAAAGGGGAAATCAAAGACACCTATAGGAATTCAAAATAGTCAAAAAACCTTGAATGTAAAAAATAAAGTCCTATGTATGCAGTTAAAACAAAAAAACAAACAAACAAAACAAAACAAAACATGAATCACCACCACCACTTTGGCTTAAACTACTCACCCATGCAAAACCAAAGAAAAACAAATGCTAAAAATCGGTATCTATTCTATGCATGATATTGTGTTATTTTTTCATCTACATAATAGGAGATAAAGAAATACATTCAAGTCCTCACACAATATATAACAATAACACTACAATATCATTTTAATGTAGTTGTGAAGGAAGACTGTATGGGGCTTTGAGCAACTTGGCCAGTAGAAGGTGTCCCTGCCCATTGCAGAGGACTGGAACTTCGGAATTAGATGATCTTTTAGATCCCTTCCAACCCAAACCACTCTATGATTCTATGAAGGTCCAGAAAATCAGATTAATTCTACAGCACTACTACAAGAGTTTCCCAGGTGATTTAGATTCATGCTTTAGGGATGCAAGATGTGACACAAGTAGACAGTAAGCTTTATTTTAACATTCTTCGCAGACTATGCTTTTGCCTCTTGCCCACTTGCACAACATCTACAAGATTTTTGGTGTTGCTGTAAGTGATAAGTTTTTATCTCCAAAAACCAGAGATTTTACTAAACACATTCTTGTCTTACTAAACTCTGATAAAGGAGCAAAGATACCAGCATTATTTTTATAATTTTTAAAGTAAAAAAATACATTGAGCAATAAACCTGTCAAATGAGCAGCAGACTGTTTTTCAAGCCAATCTGCAGGAGGTATGCTAAAGGGGACAATTTTTTCTTGTGCTTGAGTAACAGACACTAATCACAGAATATTTCAAATAAGTTTATTCACAAAAAAAGATGCAAAGAAACTATGATGGAAGACTATGTATATACATCAAAAATAATATAAAGAAGTGCTAGAAAACTATGCCACAGTAGTGGGCTATAAAAAAGTACATTATGGAAGAAGTGCAATAGGTATCTGAGGTTGAAAAAGGACAAAGAATGATGGAGGAATTAAGGATTGTCTAGAAATAGCATGACACCACAGATATCAAAGTGCATCACATTCATTATATTGTAATTTTCATCCTTCGTGTATCTCATTTTGTTAGACAATTTTTTTTTTAATTACATACAAAACAATCAGTGTATCTGTAACCACCAAGGAATAGTATTTCTCCTACCTTTGAAGTCCATCATAAGTTACAGTCTCAATGTAATCAAACCGGCTGTCAACCCAGTAAAGTCTCTTCATCACAATATCCAGAGTTATTCCAGCAGGCCAGCCTAATTTTGTTTTTATCAGATCCTGGCGGTTTGTGCCATCCATGAAGGCCCTTTCCACTTTAGGATCACCAGACAGACTATCCCAGTCTGAGAAAAATAAATAACTATAAAGAAAAAAAGGAGTTTCCTTGAGATTTGAAAAAAAAAAAAACCAACAACCCCAACCTACATTTTACATGGAATTTGCGAAAGGGAAGCACCCTTTCAGGACAGAGCTTGATTCTCAGCTGGTATACTATGAGGACACACTTTATACCTCCTGCCCAAGAAGCAATCTGCATTTTCTTTTATAGAATTAATCTAGAAAGAAACATACTTTCACCCAAAAGACCTCAGAAATACTGAGTTTCCCCAGTTAAAAATAGACTTAAGTGTACTGCCAGAAATATACCAGGGACAAATTGATGCATCATGAAAGCATCGTCCACCACTACAAGTTGCATGAAATTCCTCTTCCCATTCTCTGGGGATTCAATTTTTCATGGCTTACATACATTTTTAAAGCCTGTTGGGCTGGGAGGCATTAGCTTCCCTGGCTACACTCCACCACTTTATACCAAATAGTAGTATCACAACAGATATCTTTCAGTACAACTTCAACTCTTCTGCAGGCCAATTCCACTGTTCCTCTGTTTTCAGAGCTGCTCATGTACATACAACTCCAGCCATAAAACAGATTCCACACACTGGGAATAAAAGCAGTGTCAGCCCTGCTATAACAATTTACGGTGTAAAATAGATTACAACAGAATGCAAACATTTAAAACATCTTATATCTAAAATCAATTTTAGAACCCCAGGTATCTCTTAGTTCTTCTCCTTTTGCATGGGAATAAAGGAATTTCTGACAGCTTTGACCATTACCTGACATGTATCACTTACCCAACTGTTGGATCCAGTGCTATTCCTCTAGGATTTCCAAGATTTTCAGCAATAAGTGTCACACGGTTTGTTCCATCCAAGTTAACCATATCTATTCTGTTCACACTGGTCTCAACCACATACAGTTTATTGGTAACCCAATCCACTGCTAGATTTTCAGGTGTGTCAACTGAAACATTTAAAACTTCTTGGAAATCAGAGCCATCAATATTAATAGAAAAAACCTGAAAACAATACAAATATTGTCAGTGCCCTCATGATGTTTTGTTAGTCACAACACACATGGCACTGTCCTGTGTTATCACACTGAGCACAGATCCACAACTGGCCACTAGATAAAACCAAGTTACCCACTAAGCTACTACTTAGCTTAGGGGGTTTTGCAAAACTTTGGAAAACAATGCAAAAACCACAGGAGGCTTGCCTTCAACTACTATTTCTGCAAAATGGACAACGTAACAGACTAAAACAGCCTTGTGCAAAAACATGCACCAAAACAGATGAGGAAAGCGTATCTGCTTTTCTGGAATCTAGCAATTATCATTAATTGAAAACAAATGAACATGCTTTAGCAAAGCTCTCATCAACGACTAGAAACAAGAGGGGGAGCTCTTACTGCACCAACCACACTAAGAGGAAATTGCTGAGTGAAGAAAGAGAATCCTCTCCATCCTGACAAAAAGGAGAAAGCTCAGCATTGCCTCTGATCTTCTTTATTTAAGGCTAATTTTAAACAGCATCATGCTAAAGAAGAAATAGTTTTATTATCTTACAGGCAAGCTCATAGGTACCTGAAGCAAACAGCATAAACACAGTAATTTCGTATGTACAGTTGTGATTATAACAATGGGTAATATGAAAAGCTAGGAATCATTCCTTTTGGAACAACAGCATGAGGTTTAGAATGTATTTAAATGAAAATACGGATTACCACAAGGAAATATAAGCAAGAAAATTAACAGATGAAATAGTTGTATCATTTTAAATATTCTTCATGTCCAGCTAACAATACCCAAGCAAATCATCTAACTGTCTATTCTGTTCTTTGGAAACCTTGTTGATGGAAGAGCTTATGGGCATTAGGTTATCAGACAGTACACTAAATGAGATAAAGATGACACAGAACACAACCTACAATTTTCTAGTTTAGTTTATATCTTAATCTTAAAAACAAAACGGACAACCAAAACACATCCCCTAATTACATTTTTATTTTAAGACATCAGGTGGAAATATGCACTACATAAGAACATTCTTAATGTCACTGTTTTAATCTGGGTATTCAAGCTGGGACTTAATTAGATTAATTAATTAATTAGGATTTAACTATATTAGGGCAAATAAAAAGGTAGTTATGGACATCTGGGGTTTGCAATGAAGAAAACTTTATTATCATCTGTTTATACATTTTACAGAGACAGCATAAATCTTTGGTCTCATCAAAGTAAAGATTTGCCCCTGACTTGCTTCAACCATTGTCAATGCAATTGCAGTAATGGGAACCCACAGCAGTGAAAATAAGAATGCCAGAATTGTGAACAAGTCAAAAACTGTGCACACAGATCCCATCCTACTTAATAGCCACGCAGTATGCTTCCCGACAGAAGCAACATGGCACTGTGGTAGAAACTACAGTTTATGTGTAGGCTCAGAATAAGGACAGTGACACCATATTGATCCAGCAGTGGTGTCAGCAGAAGGCAGGCCATGGACTCTCCTCCACTCTGTACAACAGTCAACATAGTGATGAAGACTGTGGAGTTTTAGTGAAACAAAACCAGTCCAGGTTAAATGCTAAGTTATGCACACAGAAAAAGAACAAGGTAAAGTCCAACTTTCACAAGCATCTCCAGACTGCTTTTTAAAATTACTCTGGTTTACTGTATCTTGAAGCTAAAATACCTACTTTTAAAAAAAATTGGAAAAAAAAAATAAAAATGTAACAGAATATTGGCTCATTACACAAAATACTGTCAATATTTGTTATCCAAGCTAATTACAGTGCCATTTGAAGTATATGAAGACATCTGATCTTTATCATCTTGGAAGGAACACAGCTTTTACATTTTAAATGATCATGTTTCAAAAAATTACCAAGAAAAAATTGTTCACTTTTGAAAGAATGTCTACTATTTCTCTTAATTAGTTTTTTGGACTCCATCTCGAGCAAAATTAAAAGTTGCTCAAGACATTCCCATATAATAGGATTCTTTGTTTAATATGTCACATGTAATAGTATAGCTTGAGAAATGCAGTCATTAACATAAAACATTTCAAGGAGCTTTTTTTTAGAAAACAAAAATACGGCCAGTTTCTGCTCTCAAAAATGAAGGCCTATCAACACATTCTGCCTCATGCAGTTCTCTACTTCCACATACAGAACAATATATTCTTCTTGAAATGTCTACCTACCTTATCTTGCACTGTATCAGTCCAAAAGATTCTGTGCAGGTAAAAGTGAAAGTCCACTCCAACTGCAACCCCACGATTCTGTGACTGCACCAAAGTACGAAAACTTCTGCCATGAAGATCTCCAATCAGTAAATCACGGCCATTGGAAAAAATAATTGATGCAACACCAGCTGAAAACAGGGGTAACAAATGTATGACTACTCCGCAGGCAAGCTATTTTGCAAAGGGGCATTGAAATATACACATGCTAGTTCCTACACACTGGACACAAAGGTTTTAGTAGATGCTTAGACTACAGTCTGTATAAATGTTTCTATACGAGTACTAACTTGTTTTGATTTGCCTTTGGTTTCTAGACTTGGAGCAAAGCAGGCAGGAGTACTTTAAAGTATTTCAAGTTTTTAAAGCCCTACCAGGTAAAACTTTTACAAAACCCCTGCGCACCTAAACTCTACAAGACTATTACTACTCTTCTGTTTCTTTGCTTTAGCTCCTTTAATCGAAGTATAAACTTTCTTAAGATTTTTCTGCCCCATGAGATTCAGATATTCCTTGATTCTAGTAGGCAGACCATGTTTTCTTGATCATGACTTCTTGATCCCACCAAGTTCCACAGACAGCAAGGAAGGAAACTGCCATCCACAGGAGCAAGATTTTGTCTATTAAGGAAGGCTCTGGCAATGACCTCCCAACTCTGTGGAAGTCAGGAATTATGAGAAAGCACTGGAATCCAGAAGAAATTCACTGGTTGAGGAGAAGCAGCCCTGATGAGGCAGTGAGCTCCATCAGCCTACACATGCCAGCAGATGCACAGTCTCTTGATATTTGCTGGTGTTTTGAATGCCAGCCTAACCTGAAGTCCTTAAGGCCAGAGTCAAGTTAAAATCAAACACAGTTGTACAGCGTAGCCATGCAAACTGCCCCATTTTATCTAGCTCTACTAATCCAACAACTGCAAGAGACTTGCGCTGCTGCACACTAACCTGAAGTATTAGCCCGACAATATCGATGATGCTCTAGGAAATAACCTTCCACACAGTGGCATTGGTGATGTCCCACACGATCTTCACACAGCTGGTCACAAACACCCCACATTTCGCAGTCATCAAAATCTGTGAAGTGAGTAATGCATATTTAGAAACAATGCTTTGTATAAAAGTGATGTCTGCTTGCTTTATATCTGTTTGCAATACTGTGGCATGGGAAAAGAAGTTTTGTATGTTTTTTCCATAAATGTTTCCATTTTCTTTTTCTGAATAACAGAACAATTGATGTTTGCTGCCAAGAAAACAACCCACACCCTCCCCACCCCATCCTCATCTTTCCACCAGCCAAAAAACCCACACCTGTCAGGAGAAGAGGAAAAATCACTGGAAGGAGTGTCATAGTCTACTTTCCACAAAAAAGAATATGTCTATGTGGTACTCTTCCAGCAACAGATCTGAACATCAATGCACACAAACACTCACCTAGATTTAAGCCCACTCTGAAGGAAAGCCCTACCTCTATGTTAGTGCAGTACTCAAGTTAATCAGTCCTGCTAAAAGGCAGTATTTACTAGCTCAAACTTGGTACCATGCTAACAGGTGTCTGACTTCCAATTAAAAGCTGGCTGTGCCCCAGAACCAGCCATCAAAAATTACAAAGAGGTTCACTCCGGCATGCAAAATACCATCTAGGTAGCTAAGACAACCCAGCAAGTTCTCACAGATATGCCCTACAAGGAATTTTTAGGGTTGCTGCAGAATCTTTAATTTCAAAGTTGTGAAATATTTAACTAGTCATCTTTTACAACAGAGATTTTTAAAGTTCTGATTTTCTCTTAAAAAAAAAAAAAAAAAAAAGAAAAAAAAGGCCCAAAAAAACAAGATCTGAACACTTTCTCGTGTTTCATCCTATCTGCAGATATTTAAAACCCAGGAGATTTCTGATACCACTAATACATGGTTTTGACATCACAAGCTTGACCACTTTCACATGAAAACCTGAGTAGAATCAGTACATTACACTGCTGGAAACTGGTTATTCTACTGTTAAGCCAATAAAGTAGAAAATGAGATCTCAAATATTCTTCCTACCGGAACTTCTGTTTTCAAACATCCATTAATATGTAAGTGAAATTGAAATATTTCCTAGGTAGCACATTTTTGTACAGAAAAAACCTTCTCAGAGGCTTTCTAGCTTCCATGTGTGTTAAAAACCTTCACTATATAATGAGCCAGAAGCAAAAGAAGACAAATTGAAAACATTATGGTTTCAAAAAGTAATACACTCTGCTAATACTACAGTTTCATTCTTCTGGCCTTAAACCAAGAGCATTGATTCAAACTAAGATCCGGAATTGCACGCTACTGACTGGGAGCCACCCCTCTATGACAAGTTTTGCTCCCACTAAAGATATATGCCTAGATCTTGGCAAACCAAAACACATTCACTCAGATTTACAAGCCAGAATGAGATAGCTAGATCTACAAGGCAGTGAAAGAACAACAGAAGACTCACTGAGAACGCACCAGGCTTGCAAGCGTCCTTCACGTATTTCCCAAATACAGTCCTAAGCCACCCAGTATTCCAAAAAGACTCATTAGAGGCTGAGCACCCTGGAATACTTTTACTAGCAGAAACACTACAGCTTGGGTTGAAAACCCGTAACAGATATTTATCCAGTTTCTTTCATTAGGCAGTGCTAATTTTATGATTCTGAAGTTACTTTATTTCCAGTTACCAAGATAAATCATTTGTGTTACCATGGGTTTGTTCTATCAAGTTATAGCAGCTACAGAATAGAAACACAACACCAAAATACCTGTTACCTTTACATTCTTGCAAGTATTCTTCATTTTCATGTAAATAATGCATATATTGAAATCCTATAGGTGATACAGCCATTCCATAGTGCAAATACAAAACACCCTTTTCATTTTTAAAGTATAACATTCTACTGTCTTTATATATAGCCAGTTTCAAAACACATCAAACACCTCAATATCTATAACAGCTTTTCCAGGCATACAACACTACACATCCCTAGAGCAGAAACAAACTCTCCCCATGTAATCACTAAAAGACCTGTAAAAAAAATTGATAATAAAACAGTGACCCAAGAGTAAATATTTTTAAACATAATTACACTCTGATTATGTCTTTAATGGTCTTACTGGAAGAGATCTTTAGGATATCTCTCTAGCTTGTTTCTGTGTTACCATGCTGTCCCTGTACTTCTTAGATTTTTATTCTTTTGCTGACTCTTTTTTTGCCATCCACCCATTTGGAACTTACTTCCTGGAATCCAAACTTTCCCAATGAAATGTGAGAAGGTACTAGGTATCTACTAGATATCACTGTACTTCACTTACCAATACAAGTACGACTGTCATTGTTACTTATTGTATATCCTGCAGGGCAATAACACATCCCTCCTGATGGAGAAGAATGACAGCGATACTGGCAACTCAGAGCAGCACAGTGCGATACGTCTGGAAAGGAAATAAAATAGTTCATAAATACAATTACACATATTACCAGTAGAACAGCTTTTTGCCTTTCTAACATTTACAAAGCTACTGTCTTTTCTATGCAGGGTCTACAATTTCAGGAACAGCTTCTTAAAAGATACCTGCACAAGAAATTATGTCTCAAATTCCATGAAATCACATATACTTACACACATGCAAGCAAGGAAATGGAAGACAGAACATAAGCTACTATTCATAATAGGTTTTCAGAACAGAGTTGAAGGACAAGCATCAGTCTTATATGAACCATCACTGGTAAGTGCCATGTAAAAAGCTGCACAGAGAAAGCCACCTGCAATGCACCAATACCTCTCTCTGGTTCCACCAAACCTACTTGTGAACAACACATCCTCAAGCTCTATCTATTGGCATATAACCTCAACATTTACTCTTTCATGCAGAAAAAAAACCTACTATATTATATTAAGAAGAGTATATATATAACTCCAATATATTAGAGTATATTTGTTTGGTTGTCTTTATTCTTTTTTTCCTCTTCTTTTTTCTTTCACCACTTCTCCCTTTCCTCTTACTACTACTCAATAAGAAGTTCAGTGATAGGTGATCAAATTATGATGGTAAAGCACTTGCTGACTTGCACCTCCTTCCTTTTCCTCATTTTTTTCTGTTAAATGCTTTCCTTTGCAGCTGATTTCAGATGTTACTACTAAACCACCCAGCAAAGCAAGAGATGCTTTTTTACAGTGAGGCATAATTTCCTAATTTTTTTCTGCCCTCCTATTCCAAAATGTAGGATTTTATTAATAGGAACTTTCCTCTTCCTGGATGTTAAAAATGTAAAATACCATGCTCCTGATTCTCAGAAGGAATCAGTGTTCATAAGAGTGAAATTAACAGGAACTATGCATGCTCATTGCCACCAACAGAGAAAACCCAGTATACAACTAAATGGAGAACCACATATCCCAGGTGAAATGCAAAAATGACTTAGCCAAGGCTAGGGATAGAATTCAGTCCTATGTTCTGACCAGTATACAACATTCCTCCTTACTTTTAAAAAGTGAAAACCACGGATATTTAAACAAAAAAATCTATATAGCACACCTTTCCCTGCCTTCTTGAGCACATTTTAGGATATGGAAAGTGAGTTAAAAATCCTTATTTGTGAAATTTCATGTACAGATTTACAAAAGGAATGGTCTGTTCACAGCATACATGCCTCTTTCAGACCATCCAGTCAAAAGAGTACCAACAAAAATAGTGAGATTCCAAAATTTCAGCATTGTTTAGGGGAGAAAAGGTGAATGTAAAAAGATGTCAGTGATGATGTTTCTGCTGTTCTGTGTATGCTTTTGATTCTAATACGTACTGCAGTGCCTGCCCGCAGTGATGTTAGTTTCATCTTCTCCTGCAGGACAGTCTGCAGCGCCATCACACACTTTCCCAATCGGAATGCAATGTCCTGACCCAGGGCAGGCCCACTCTCCTGGGTAGCATTCATGGTGACTGCTTTCTATGGAAAGAAAAACAAGAATAACTGAGAAATATGTTTCAAATAATACTTAGAATTTCTTCCCAAACAGCTTCCAAAGCATCTCCATTATTCAGCTTCTGGTTCTTGACAGCTGGGAAAGACTATAAAAGAAATATCATCTATACTTTCTTGTTATGCTTTTTTTTTTACCTTCTAACTACAATGCAAACAATACTTGTGAGACCCGAGAATCTTTTTAGTTTTCTGTGTTGTAAGAAACACTAAAACTGTTTAGCTTTAGACAAACTGGTGCACCAGAAATGGACCTATAGCTTTGTGGTTTCAAAACACGCACAGGCTGTTTGGATAAAGAGAATAATGCTCATGGTAGAAAAGGCCAATGAAAGAGAAAAAAGCCCATGCTTTCATTCATTAAAATTTCTGTTTCTTGCATGACAAATCTTGGCAGGAACTGGTTATTTTTATTTTCAACCAATTGATTTGGGTTATTAGGAACTTCATGTCTCTTAACAGATGACATAAAAATCTCCACAGGAACAAAAAACTACAAAAGATGTAAGAGAAAATGTAAAAGAAAAACAGATGTTGCTATATGCTAACTTATTTCACAGCATACTTAGTATCACAACAACAACTCAATAACTGTCATACACACAACAATAAAAAACACTGCATAAGTTTAAAAAAACCCAAAACAAAACCCAGAAACTGGTAAAGATGGAATTTTAAGATCTTTCCCAGAATTAAAACGGATTAAGAACATCTTGATTGGTCAAAACTTATAAAAGTAGCTTAGTGAGATCTTCCTCTGAAAATGTCACCATTAGAAGTTAGCAATATTATATACCACATCCTCTTTCATCTTCATTATCTTCACAATCATCATCTCCATCACATATCCAGCTCTGATGAATGCAACGGCCACTTGGGCAGGTGAAGAAGTTGCCTCTGCAAGTTGCATAAGCTATGGAAAGAAACATGAGAAAATCAAATTACTCTAAGTGACTAAAAGATTAGAAATAGCAATATTGTGTCGTAGAACAGTGAGCATCTTTTGATGGCTGTATAGCTAAGCAGTCTACTTCCTGCCACCTGCTTGAAACAGTTCTTAGTAAAACAGTTAAAGAGATGAAAAAACAAAAAAATCATACTGCAAGAGTTTTCATCACTCCTATCTCCACAGTCATCATCATGGTCACAGATAAAGGCTCGTGGGATACATTCTCCATTAGCACACTGAAACTGCGTACTGCTGCATCCATGCGCTGAAAGAGATTTTAGCACAGAAAGACACACAAAAATACTGTCAGAAAACATCAATCTTGAATTCTAACAGAGGGGTCTATAAAGCATATCTATTTGTGATCACTTTGCATATGGAACTTACTGCAGTTAGCTTCATCAGAAGAATCTCTGCAATCAACTCTGCCATCACATCGCTGGCTTGCATTAAAACATGCTCCATTTGTACATGACAACTGTTCACATCTTGGATAGTCTACAATAAGAAATCCTTCAGTATTAGCAAGAATGTTAGACTACAGATTATAACGAGTCATATATATGCAGTGTCAACAAAATATCTTGATCTATAGGAAAACAAAAAAGGAACACAGCTTCCCATATTACTACTGACAAAATCTATTTACTGACTACTATTGACAAACAATTACTATACTGTCCCCTCCAACAGGTATTATGTTCTTGTTAGGTTATTATGTCATGTATACGCTTTTCATAGATGCTACAAAACCTCACAAGAAAAAAGGGAAAAATTAGATGCCCTCTCACACCCCGAAAAGATCTGCAGCCCAAACAGTTTACAATATGATAGAAAACAATGCAACACAGGAGAGCAAGTAGTGAACATTTATTTTACCTACTTGTTCCTCAGTTTTATATTTTATTGATCTTAAAAGTGCTTAGGTAGTAAAGAAGTTCCTGAAATTTACAGTTCCTATGTCCTCTTAGGATGTTGTGTATTCTCAAACTCAGAGACTTCACAGTTTTATGGTTTTGTTCTAATTAAGCCAAGGATGTAAAACTTTCAAGGCTACGATCAACTTCAGCATCTTTGGTTTTTATTACAAGTTTTCCCCTTCTTAAAACAAAAGATCCTGCAGAATGAGAGATTTTTCAGTTTCTGGCTGTTCTACTTATGTAAATGACTTACAGACCAACACAAGGGATTATTTTAAACAACTTAAAAACAATCCTGTAAACACTTATGCATAAAGCAATCAGTGAGTTCAATGGAACTATCCAACAAATTAAGCACGTGCATGTGTTAGATTTCTCTGTACACACCTGATCTCAGAGCAATGCATTTGGGTATAAAACCTACAGCTATGTAAGAGCTGACAGTGATCAGAGAAGCTGATCATACTGTCTTTGTTCTAGGGGGCACGTGGAAAAAGCATTAATGCTCTGTGAGTGCCCTGGAACTATGTAAAAACCCAAGGAAAGGGTCTCTTTCAGGGACTTGGAAATGTTTTGTTTTTATTGGATCAGTGACAGATGGATTGGAAAAAGCTAAAAAGTAAGGATAAGATTCTGAATTAAAAGGACAAGGCAGGTAGTTTGCATCTAAGAATACAGTTGTGTAAGAGGAAAGAGAGAAAGGAGATAGTATAAGACTGAACATGGGATTAGGAGAGAAAAGAGAAGGGACAGAAAAGTATGAACACTTTTCTTTTATCTTGCTTTAACTGTGAAAAGCCTCCAACATGAACATTGTTTCCTTTATCTTTTCCTCCCAAGAGTGTTTGGCTAATTACAGGAAATTGAAAAGAAGAGATCTCCTCCTAGTGATCACAGTTCCTAGAAGATAATACAAGTTTTGTGCAAACAAGGGGAAATCCAGGTTCATTTATTCCAGTGCTAAGAAAGAGAGGGAGCTCTTCTTTCTCTCCCCTTCTTCTCAGGCATCTCTTCTTCTTCACTGAAATACTTCTCCACAAACTGTCTTCCCTGTGGCATGCCAGCACTTCAGTTGCAAAATATGAACAACTGGCAAACACCAGCACAAATGACATATAAGGCACCTTGCTCATTGTAACCCAAACTATTCTGAGGCAACAGCTGGAAACACATTTAAATGGCATGTTTCAATGTACACATGTGGAAGATGCTTGAAAGCTATGTCACAGGAATTGTTAGGCCTACATTATTTTGCTCTCTAATACTTCAGTTCTGCAAGCTGAAAATAAATCCATACAAAAACAGTAACAGGAAACAGTTGCAACTGGTATTTGATTCAGCAGCACTGATTTATGTCACACAGTCAGCAAGCGTAACTTTCTGTATCCCTAACCCAAGTTACAAGAAGGAGAAACTAAAATGGGCAATTTCTTACTTCAAAGTGTCATTCCTTTACTGCAGCAGCATTGCAAAACTTTTTGCAAAATAGAATTAATTAAAACCCTTTGACTCACTGCCATGAGTCAGCGTATAGCCTATCAGAGACACTAGGAGAAGTACTTACCCAAGACTCAGGGTGCTATGAGCTACATATTT
Organism: Coracopsis vasa; assembly: GCA_026283785.1. NCBI lineage: Eukaryota > Metazoa > Chordata > Aves > Psittaciformes > Psittacidae > Coracopsis > Coracopsis vasa. The sequence goes on from JANHGB010068202.1 coordinate 26,702, forward strand.
ATCAGGTAGTGTTCATAGCAGAGATGCGTTGAGAGCTGGGAGACTAATCATACCTTCATTCCTGGCCTTAATTTCTGACTTTGATCCCTGCCACTCTAATCTTTGGCTGCCTTCTTTACCTTGCTCCAGTTTTGCCTCTTCCCTGTTTCAAACTCTCCCTGGTAGAGATATTTCCTCCAGCCTGAACTTCTGCGTCCTGCAGCTGTTACATGTAATTTGTCCAACATCAAGAACATCAGCCTCTGACCACAAGTATTTTCTTCCTTCTTGGACTATATCCCTTGTAATCTCTCCAGTTCTTAATCTTTGTTCACTTTCACCCTGATCTCCACAGATTCATCCCAGACCTGGCTGCTCACTTGCTGACCGCAGTGGCTATTTAGCGTAGCAAATAGGAGGCAGGAATTAACAGGTTAGGCAGTTGACCCATGGCAGAAACTCAACACAAAAATTAGAATCAAAAATGCAGTGTTTCTGGGTCTGCACTCAGCCCATCAGTCTCAAATAACACATCTTCAAAATACTTCCCCTTTATCTCTGATGGCCTCAGTGCAGTGCTTAGCTGCCAGAAATGTATGAGGAAGGTTATTCTGTTAGTCACAACAAGCCAAAATGGCTGGGATTTTCAGTTTTCAACTACGAAGCTGAGGCAGGAGAGAGAATTCTACCCTTAACTGAAAGAAACAAAGTATGTAGCACAGAAAAATGGAACCAGTATTGGCTGCTTACTCCCAAAATGTACTTGCTACCCAAATACTCTGTGTTTCATTCTTCACTTCTTAATTTTTAAAATGAAGGTATTTGCTAGCTGCTGATTACTAAAAAAGGTGGGGGAAAATAATATAATCAAAGAAAATTTAAAAAACATAATTTTATGAAATTAAAGCAGCTCCAATGCACTAATTATGTGAGCTGCAGCTGAAACATTGTTCTGATGTTTATCTTCGCCTCTGCATGGGTAGTTTTCTCTTGCTGTTAATCCCATTAGCAGTAAAATGGACTAAGACTTTGAATTCCTTTTTTCTATTTTTTTTACATGCGTAATTGCTGAGTTACTTCAATCAGTGACATTGTGCATTTGACTAGTTTCTTAAATAATGTAACTTATTCAGTAACAAAACTTTATCTTCTTTACAATCTAAATCTGCTTCCAGACAGATCAATGAGCACAAGGCATAAGTAAATGGACATGCCTAGTTTGTATTTTGTTTTGCTTCGTGAAATAACAGAATCCATTCTAAATAGATTTTTTTCTTTCATTATTCATGGATGTTTCATTTCTATTTTTGAAATCTTTTAGTGTAAATTAAATAATGGGAAATTAATGACAAAGAAAAAGGCCAAAATAGTTATATTCCTCTTGTATTTGTTTATATCAGATAGCGTGGAAAAGGAAATGGATGAAATAGTGGAAAAATGAATATTCAAAGTAAGTATTTGAACCTGCTTCAAAACAGTAAATTTTAAGACTTACATTAAGCCCTACTGTATAGTTAAACATAAAATCCCCAAATTATTAATTGTATCTTATGACTTCTGTTTTAAAGCTCTACACCTTGCAAGGACAGAGAGGAACTAAAATTAACCAGCCTGTCTGGAAGGGTCTTGTCATTACATTCTCCTCGATTCTCTTGTCTTCAGCACCATCACATTTCTTTAAACTAGTCAAACACTCCTCCTTTCAATATTCAAAGTCACAGTCATTCTTCTATCTTAGAAGGACTGTCAACACATATTCTAATAAACCATAGTAGAGGTTGTTGAATGATATGAGGCAGTCCCTCCCCCTGGGGCTAAATATGCTGCCTTCACAACAGTCATGGGGCCTACTGGCTGATGCAGCACTGATTGGGTTTCCCACACAGCAGTAAAGCGCTACTGTTAAAGATATCTAGAGGCCCCTTTCCAAACTGCCTTTTTAATTTACTTAGTTGAGAATGCTAAACATGAAATAAAATGAGCATTTCCATTTTCAAACATTACAGCAGCTTCTAGGCTGAAAAAAAGAATTGTGAGTATTGTCTTTAGGACTTCACTCCCAGTGTGCACAGGTTCACTGTATTATAATGACCACACCATTTTATCCGGCTGTTCTACACTGCATTCAGTGACTACTCACAGAGTGCTCTCAGAGGTTCTGAGCAGTTCCTCTTTTTTAATTCATGAATAATGTATTTTTTTTAACAAGCATCTTTTCTCCAGGATTTTTTTATGTGTCATGGATTTCCTAAAATAAGTTAGCAATCTCTTTCTTTTCTCTTAACTGTAAGAGACAAAAAAAGCCAAGCTACAGAAGATATTCTTCCAGTAATGGTATGGGATACTTTGGATCCTGGCTTTTAGCAATTTGTATTGGTGACCTCAGAACTGGCTGTGGGTCTATCTCATGGAAAAGTTCCAAGCTGGCTGTCTAAGCAACCTTCTATTCCAGAGTACCAAATAGTTCTAAATCACCTTTCATTCTACAGAGTGTACATTTTAGCCACTTGTAAGTCAGGGATAAAATACACTAGCAGCTGGCTGATCATGTAATATGATGGGGTTTTTTTGCAGAGCATGTGCATATGCCCTTTTTTCCTCTAAGCACAGCCATTAACAACGTTTTCTTTCTTGCTTCTTTACCCATGACACTTAGCGTCCTAACTTCTTCCCCCACTGTCCACCCCAAGTCTGGTTCTGAGTGAAGTTTACAGTTATGTCTTTTTCCCAAAGGCACACTAAGTTCCAACAGCTGGAATAGCAGCTCATACGTTACATGTCACTCATGACATGTAAAGCTTTCTCTTAATACTAACAATGAACAGGCATGCTGTTACACACTGTTGTATAAGTATTAGGCAAAAACATCTCTGAAAAATCTGGCCTCTGTTCTGTAGCCAGCTGTCCTTTTCCATCAGTATTCAGTCTAGGCCAGGATCTAGGGAGGCTGTCACCAGTCAGTCAGGCAGCCTCAACTCTGTGGAAATTTGGCTGAAAAAAACCTACTTGTCCATCTTCATTTTGTTGGCACAATATAAACAGCTTGTCTGAATACAATATCACCTAGTGTTGCTTCATCTCCACAAGAAATTGCAGTCTAGAACCCAAATGCTTTTGAAAGGGTCAAAGTCACTCAAAGAAGTGATTTAGGCTCAAATTCTGCTTTTCTATACAGGTTATGTTTATCACTGATTTCATAAGAAGCATGCAAAAAGGATATGAAAAAATTGGGCAAAGTTAGGTCTGAGACTCCCTAGGCTTTAGGGAGTTTTTTCCAATGGTTGGTTTTCTCCAATACAATATTCATTATCCTTCAGACGATGACAAACAAGAAGCCCTGGTCCTACGGCAGCAATTTGCATTTGAGTTTGCCAATAATGGATCTGTATCAGAACATCAGCTCTAATACACAAAAGAATCTGAAATGAAACTCTCATAACAAGCAGCATATTGTGGTCATCCTGTCCGTCAACAAGCTCTTTAATCTTACAAATTTAATAAAATGCCACAGAGAGATGAGATGAAACTAGATCTAGTGCTAAGAGTTAAGACTCACGGCAGACTCTTTCATCTGTTCCATCAGTGCAGTCCTTCACTCGATCGCACCAGTATGCACTTGGGATACACTGTCCATTTGAACATGTGAACTGCTGATTTGAGCATGTCCTTCCCGCTGCAAGAAACAGACAATCAATCTTTCCCATCAACCAAGATTTTTAATGCAGAACAATATTATCCCTTCTTCCTCTTTAACTACTCCATCCTTCTCACAAATGCTAGCACAAGATTTTCTTCCCCTGTACTTCTGTGTACCCAAGGAGATTAAAGAGCACTTGACAAACACATGGCAGATAACACAGCTCCATAAGGCCTCCTGTAGCCTGCAAAGTCACTGCTTTTCTCCACTGAAGGGGTTGACCTCTGGTTAAAAATTACCTCCCTATAATTGTTCTGGCTAAAAGATTAAGTTACTAATTCTCACTGTTTTAAAGTTTTCTCTATTATTCTGTTTACTGCATCAAAATCATCCAGTAACTCCATTATTTGGTCAACTAGAATACCACAATGTAAACACACCAGAACTACATGTAAAGCACTGCTTTCTAATACAGCACAGGCTTCAACAATCAGGTTTATTTTACATTCCTAACTACTAGAGGATGAAGAATAATTATATCACTTCTCATGACAGCTGTGTCAGTAAAAAGCAACCACATAAAACTGTGTAATTCCACTTTGATTTTACTACAGCTAAATTTAATTCTCTGTTCTAGGGAAATTAATTGAATCTGAGAAGATATAGCTGAAGAGCAAAATTACTGCTAACTTTTCCTCCCTTCTGCCACCTGCATATTTGTTTCTTTCAAACTCATGCCATATCTCATCACCATCCCAGTGGCATCAAATCTGCTGTTTTACAGGGGCTCTCCATTCCTTCTGTCAGCAGTGTTTCCAAAGCAAGATCAACTACTGAGATACTGGTGTCATGAGTTAAAACAAGAGGAAGACAGTAATGTAAAACAAATATGTTTTAATTTTGCATGTGTGACTCCCAGAGCTGTCATCCATTCTCCTCAGGAAAAATGTTTAATGTTTCAGGAAGGAAAAACTCTTTCAGGATTCCCAAGCAAAAAGCTGAAATCCCTTTAGAAGAATACGGACAAATACCAGGAAATTGCTCCAAAACAGCAGCAGCACCATTGTATAGTTACTAACACTCAAGATTAACCAGTATATGGAAAATGATGTTACAGTGACCCAGTTCAAAAGTCAACTCAGAGCTGTTGCTCATTTTGCATTTTGTATCTACAGTTATCTTAGTTAAAACATAACCAGCAGTTAAGCTGCACCTTCTCAGAGGAAGAGGGGAGCAAAAGGCAGTTAACTTTAGTTACATTTTTTTCACTCAGTGGGAACATGCATCAAAAGATAAAAGCAAAAACCAAGTCTGTGAGCAAAATCCTTCCAAAACTCATACCTGTGAACCTCCTCAGAATCAAGGGGGTTAGTGAGTGGCTCCAGAGCTGCTCAGTTTAAAAAAGTTATCAAAAAATTATACATAGAATCAAAAGGAAAATAAATTAATCTTATCCTCATCACTTAAAGTAACTCCTAATACTAGAAGTAGCAGGAAAAAAGTTCCTTAGAACACTACACTTGTTCTTCCTATCTTATGCAAGAACACGGAGAATGTAATTTGGAGTGATAATCACCTCAGTCCACTTTTCATTGTGTACTTAACTGTATGCAGTCCTTAAACTTCTTATTTACAAAATTAAAAAATCAGAGTAACATATTTTATTATTATCAGTATTTATCTTGCTATCAATACTGAAATAAGAAAGAGCCTAGGGCTATGGCAGTTAAGCTGCTAAATGATTTCTCTGCTCTAAAATATACAGAAAACATTAAACACTAGTTTAAAACAGCAGTTCACTTGTGAATAATATACTGTATAGCATAATAAATTGAAATACTAATACAAATTACTTCCTAAATTTAAACTGTCCAAATCATAACGGAAGACTCAACTCTCACCCCATACCAGGACTTTTTATATTCTTCCTGTCTGAATATGAGGTAGAACAACTCTGGTCATTTTAAATAATAATGCCAATAAATAGCATCACTTAAGATGGTACAAGAATCTTCAGCAATGTTTACTTCAACTGACTATATTTCCTCCTTTTTTAAATACATACAGATTTCTGATTTTTTGGAACTATTAAATTTCATATCAACTATAAAATTAATACTGCTGTATATTTTTCTCCTTTTTTTCTCTTTTTAATTAACTGAAACATTGGTAATTTTCAGATTTCAAGACCTAGAGATATCTTTTTGAACACACCTTCTGTATTTTATCTATTTCAGATTATTTTATTTCTAGAAACTAAAGAGACTCTTCTGGTAAAAGCTGTACCTAAATCAGGCTTGTTTCTGTATGTTCTCAATATGCTGGTATGTGAACTACTTTATTTCGCAAGGCTGATATAACATTAGAACTGAAATACTTACGACATTGTTGATGCTCATCTGAGCCATCTTCACAGTCTTCCTCATCATCACAAACCCATGAGTGTGGGATACACTCACCATCAGTGAGACACTGAAACTGATTTCCCTCACAGGTAGGTTGTGCTAGCGTAAGCAATGAAAAAAACTATAATTTTACAGACATCTGGGAAAGCACTTTCAAAGAAAACAATTAAATAAGGCAAAAGAAGACTTAAGGTTCAAGTGTCAGGTGACTGTAATTTCCACTAAGGAGGCATTTGACAAACAAAAGAAAATGGACAGAGCAAAGTGGGCCAGCAGAAGGATGCTCTAAGGCAAAATTTAGATTAGTGAACTCCTGCATATGAATCTTCAGTTTTGTGTTCTCCCGTGGAAACACAAGCTCCTCTTGAAGGCAGGTTACAGGAAAAGCTTAAGGCTCTGAACTGCCCTCTTATGGCAGAGCCTGTTATACATGGAGTCACACTAGCTTCCCTAGTTTCACAGGGGGCTGTTCAATCGCTCTCAATCTACCTCAGATGCTCTATCCCTGGTGGGAAGAAGGTCTTTCAAAACAAGCTCATGACTCTTCTCCATGAATTCATGAGATGAAAGCGAGCGCCAGGTCAGAACAACCTGAATGTTGTCGGCCCAGCTCCACTCTGTACTTTTCAAATAGTCAAACAACAGGGAGCTATTAGAGAGAAAGATAATGTTTGAAATTGTGTTACTGCTGACTTTATCCCTAGTTAATACTCCTGGGAAGAGTCACTAGTACAACACAGTCCAGTAGATAGGACTCTGGTCTTCACCATCTTTTTTTCTCAGGATTATGTTATTGCAGTATTGCAAAGTCAACTAGAAACACTTGTGCTCATGGAATGATATGCAAGCACAGCTACCAATGCAACTAAGCATCAAGGGAGAAATGTAAATCACTCTGTAGATTTAGAGTTGAGAAGAACAAAATTACATTAAAGGTAAAGTAATTAGAGGGATAAAACTGATCACACGCTACAGACAATGCACTTCATGCATATATTTATTTGATTCCTGTTTTAAGAACCAAAGAATAACACTGCAATATAATTTTAATCCTTAGGCCAGTTTCAAACATTTTAAAACTACTTCCCTAGACACTTACATGTCGCATTACCTATCACACATTAACATGCTGGTTTTCAAAGCAGTTAACTGAAAAAATTTAATTTTCATCTTCCTAGTTTATCACATGCATGAAAACAAGAACAACTCAACTTCATGCTTAGGAACTATGACGACTGTAGTAAATGTTGGTTCTTTTCATTTTTTTATCTTTCACAAAGTCAACATGAATTTTACCCACTTCTTGTTCAAAGCCCAACCACTTCTTTCCAGTTGCAGTTCAGAACAAATTGCAATAACAGGCTATAGAACACCACCATTTTTTTTTTCCAGTTTAAATCATTCTTCATCCAGAACTGCAATGGTTTTTGGAGTTAACTAAAGTGCTAAGCAACAAACCAGACTGCCAAGCTGTGTGAATGACCTCCAATTATTATATGGGTCAAGCAGCAATAGAACAATACAGCATGAAAAGATCCAATATAAATCAGTCTTTCTCAGTTATCAGCTGAGGGGCAAAAACTGAGCTAACCTATAAGTGGGCTCATAACTGCACCAGCCCACGAAACCCTAGAAACCACTAGAACCGAGAAGGTGAAACGCACATTGAGTTCCTGAAAACAGACTGTGGAGGGAATTTCTTCATTTTCACAACCTTTTAACATTCAGCTTGAGAGAATCTTTCTGCACTGATATAACAGCCCATCTGAATACAACTGTTGTCCCCGAATTGCTGGCACTGAGGATAACACGACCAACTCTAGACAATTAACCAAGGCTCTACCTAAGGTGCAGTAGATACAGGTTAGGGTTAGGGATCTTTCAGGTCTAGGGCCTGAAAGATCAAAAATTTGTAGCTCAGCTGATGCTGGTGGTAGCTGTATGTACATCTAATATTCAGGACTACTGCAATGATACAATACAATAGATTTCTACATCTACTTAGAAAACAGTCATCAAAAGAAACTCAGATTTTTAACAGAAGACTAAGTCATGTTAGAAGTGGAGCACTACTTGATTTTCAGACTACCAAAGCCAATGGACTCAAGAAATACAACTCTTCAGCAGATTCTGCAGTCATCTCAAGACAACTAGTTTTCTCCCCCTCCAATATTCATCCTGTACCACAAGTACAGTTGGGCACATTGGGATCTCAATATTTTTTATATTACAAAAAAGTTGCTCTATAGTTGTTTCACTTACGACAACCAGCTTCATCTGTATCATCCGAGCAGTCTCTAGCCCCATCGCACCTCCAATCTGCAGGAATACAGCGTCCATTTCCACATCGAAACTGCCCCCGCTCACATCCTGTGGTAAAGCAGAGAAACAAGCAGGTTAGCAGTACCAGCACATAAAAACAGACAGTGCAGTGCATTCCTGTCAAACAATTGCTATCTATCAATCACTTTACAACATGAAAATGAGAGAAAATATCATGATAATACAAAAATATAAGTGTGTATACATATACATATATGTATAAATGAACTCTAAGCACCCAGTCAACCAAAAAAACCAAAAAAGAACTAGTTGCAAACCTTACAGGGCATTTTCCAGTTAAATTCCTAGAAAATACCCATAATTTTAATATTTGTATATTATACAAACAAACAAAACAAACAATATAAAGAAAAAAAAACACAGGAAAAATAATCTAAACCAGTCTCAGAGTAGCACCTATACTACAGAAACTTATTTAGCAAAAATGTATCAATTTTAAATTCACAAGCAGTATAGACTTAACTAAAGGTAGGGCATCATTTTCCCCATTACTTCTAAGGGCTAAACATGCTGAACATTAGTCCTCCCCAGAGTCCCTAAGGATTTAAAAAAAAAAATAATAATCCCCTTAGCTGAAGTGGAAATCTTGTTTCAGCAGTGACCGTCTGAAAGTATAGAGAGACCTCAGCTTTGTTTTGGTTTTTAATAATGCCCCAATATTTGAAATATTTCCTCTGAAGTACAGGAAAGCATGTCTTCAGTCAACATTTGAATAGCAAATAATTTGAAAAGAAATTAAGCTCTCAGACATTTATGGCTGATCAAAAGCTATCCTGCTGTCACTCCCTCCTGCTTAACCTACTAAGGATTAAGACCTGATAAAGAAGCATTCATTTCCAGGTGTAAATGCAGCTGGATCAGGCCTTTATTAGAGTCGACTAATGAAATCTCCAGTCCCGTAGGAAAGAGAAAATGCACTGTTTATGGCTGTTCGTTGACTATAGCCTCATAAAAAGGGAGTGAACAGCTTTATAGGTCCCCAAAACAATGAGCTATAACATAATTAGGTTCAACAGAGCTCTGTTTCATGTTAATCTGTTGTCAGCACATCAGAGAACACTGAAAAAAAAAAAAAAAAACTGAGGTAGTAGCAAAGCACAAATCTGAAGGGAAAAAAAAAAATCCTGTTTCCTGATTAAATTAATAGCCATATGATAAAACTACATCTTTCAATTATTCTGAGTGATTTGTCCAGAGAAGATAACCTCAGTATTCATAAAGCACAACCACCTACTTTTTGAATTCATGATGACATAAATAACATGCTACCCTAACTTTCACGTAAAACCAGGCATATCAACACTGTCACATAAACACAGTTAAGTGATGTATTCCTAAGGGATATAGGCAAGCTACTTTATGCAAGGAATGTTCAAATCTGATTGTCTGGTAGTGACATCCTGATTTATAATGTATCCTGCAAATGGTCAAAAATTTTACTTGGATAAATGGTGGTACGGAGTGGTACAGGAGTATGTTCACCCAAATACCTTCTATAGACTAATGCATGATGGTGGTTGGTGGTGCAGGTCTGGGGTTGGTGGTGCAGGTCTCTTATCAACTACCTTTAAAACACAACAACCTCCCTTGCAAAAATGCCCTGAAGGAATGTACAAGTTCACTCTGGAATCCCAGGCCCTCCTGCTGAATTTTGCCCTATAAAGCAACATTTCCATATGAGATTAGTAGCTAAAGCTCTAACAAACACAACACACAAACCACTGTTTATCAATTGGAATTACTATGCAAAGCAAATACTACATCTGCTTTTATATTTAGTATATTATTGATATTCAAACCCACTGGAATATTCACAGCTAGCTAGTTAAAAAGAAGTTACAATTCAGAATTAAATCTGCATCTACATGATTAGAAGAATTTCTAATGAAATACAATTATGAGCAAGCAGTATGAGCAATTTGTATATTTCTAAATAGTAACTAGGTAAAAAAAATGTCAAGCACTATATGCAACACTGTTAATTTATTTTGCCTATCTTGTATTAAGTTGCTATAGTTAAACATATCCTTATAGTGATAAAAATGAGAAGATAACACTGATAAACTTTTTAGAAAGCATTATAAACATAGCTTTTGTACAGCATGAGAAATGGTAACTGAATGTTAACAGAAAACCTGCAAATCATGCAGTTCTCCTATACTCTATAATACTTTGCAGAATTATAGTTTAAGTTGCTCACACCTACGTACAGTAAGTACTGTATCAATGTCCATTTATTCAGTTCTTCAGCAGACCTATTGTAATTCATTTAATTACATCATTAGGCTTTTCAAATATTATCTTCCATGCTTACTTATAACTGAAGGCAAAGATCACTGAAACACCTATAAGAATAAAAAAGACTGATACTTCACTTACCGCTGTTTTATATTATCTTTAGAACAAAGAAAATTACATAGCAGACAACGATGCTAATTCATTCAAAAGACAACCCTTGAAAACAAGTAATATGGAAGAAGTAAGTGATATGCAGTATCAAGGGCACTTCTCACAGAGGTACACCTGGGTCGGAGCAATCCCAGGCACAGCTACAGGTTGGGCAGAGAAGAGATTCAGAGCAGCCCTGCAGAGAAG
>JANHGB010068216.1:0-16317 GCA_026283785.1 Coracopsis vasa
AGGACAGTTCAGGAAAGTGTCACACAACTGTGGTAAAATATGTCAGTTGTTTAATAACCCTGTAGATACATATTTGTTTCTCTACCTCATGTATTAATTCAGATGTAGATCACACCTGTGAGATCTAATGAACTGAAATTTAGATGGCCCTTTAACCAAAGTATTAGACTTCACCTTTAGACCTGCAAGTGGAAATTGGGTGCAAGGAAAAAGGAAAGTGCCTGCTCATGAGAGTCTAATCAATTCAAAAGATAGCATCAGACATGGGATTTGATCTCCCTCTCCCCTGCACATACAGTCTGCACAGCAAATGGCAACTTATTTACAGAGCTGCAGAAGTGGTTCCTATAATGACTCTGCTGAATATATTTTGCTCTCCCACTTTGTTAGGCAGATAATGGGATAGGTTCAAAATGAGTATGCAAGCAGAAACACAGCCACAATCAGCTATGAACGGTGAGCAGGCAGACCTGAGGTTAACTACCTTCTAGGGGAGATATTTTAAGACATATTGAATACTCTCATTTCTGCCAAAGTCATTCTGATGAACTCATCTGAGGAAAAAACTCATCAGATTATGAATGTGCACAGGGCACATAACACAGATGTTAGCAATTTATGACATTTCAACCTTCACTGAAAGAAATACAAGCACAGAAAAGAGCACCTTCAAATCTCACCCACGACATCGTTGTATGCTGTCTCCGGCGCCTAAAGAAATAAGGGAAGGAGCACACTTAATTCAAGCTATCCAGCAGCTTAGTGAAAGAACCAAAGTGAGATAAAAAGCAGCTAAGCTCTGTCATAAATCCCAAACCTGCAATATTTAAACAGTGGCATTCTCCCTTTTAGACTTATTTCCTTGGATGAGAAAGATCATGAGCTAGGTGTTAGCACTATGATACAGAACATGCTTCCTAGTGTATGCCTCCCAGGACCTCCTCAAATATTTGAGTGTACATGCACTTTAAAGAAAACATGAATTCCTGAGTAAAAAACAACATGAAAATCTGAAACAGGAAGTGGAAAATATTGCCTAGCTTTTCACATTTTCTAGGTTGAAATAAACTCTGACTCAAGGAGAGCTTTTATCTTTTCCAGAGGCAACAGAATTTCACTTCTGCTCAAGTCTGTATTCCCCAGGATGGAACTCAGTGGATCTATTGAGTGTGGGTATTAATTCCAGGTCTTGAGGAAGCCAGTGACAGAAACCAAGTTATGGTAGTAGTCCTGCGTCTCTGCTTGTGTTTGTGGAAAGAGACTGAATGATACCATAATAAGGACACAATACAACTACAAACACACCATATGGAAACTCAGCAGCCTCTTGATTTTAATGGGATGCTAGAGGGTTTTTTTTCACAGAATAATTATACCACAGCAGTGCCTGCTAGCAACACCTTGGGTCTGGACAGGGTTGTGGTGACTTCTGATAACAATAGAAATTAAAAAAACCCATGTAGTTTCTACTGCAAAATGAAAGCAACTGTCAGTTCAGGCAATTCTAGTAATCTTCCCCCTTCACCTCAGCCCAGCCCTTAGAAAAAGAGATTACTCAAAGATGTTGGGGGTGGGGAATGTGAAAGAAAAAAAAGACAACTTCAAAGTCTAAATGTTCTTTTTACATTTTGCCCTTTCTACATGCTGTGCATGTCAATAGTGAAATATGCTGCCTTGCTTATGAAATGGAAAAAAAGTCCTGCCTGACACATCAAGCCAGAACTGGTAATATGTTGTCATGAAGAAACACAGTGAAATGGCTTTGCTGTCATATTAATTGCTCTGTGTCCAGACTGGGAGCTTCTGGGAGCTCACCTCAGAGAGTTAAGAGCAGCTCTCCAGCACAGAGGTTCGTGGCAGGACCTGGCCTCTGGGAGTTACCCTCTTTCGGCATGTGCCTTAAAAATCCTTTTGCTATTAAAGGGGGTCAGGCCATGGGGAGAAGGAATGGACAACTGCACAGCTCCTTAAAGAGCTACAGTTTGGATCTTCGTTTTCACCTACTGCACATCCATCTTTGGCACGTGGACAGCAAACCTATGAATTGTGTTTTCTAAACTTTGTTTCTCAAGAGGCAAGTTAAATTTTATTTCAGTTTTTATTTCAACCCATCTCTAAAAATGAAATACATTTTTTACTTGAAGAACAAGAAACTTGCCTGCTTTAGACTCAATGCGAGCCTTTTCCCCTGATTCAAGCAGGTTTCAATCTGAGCCAAAGAGGAAACGTCTGCAAGCCTGGTCCAGGAACTGGAAGCTGAAGGGCACGATGTGTCCTTTTAGCACATCATTTGACTCCAAACATCCCTTCCTACTTCATGTCTGTCCTTCCTGTTAATACACCATGATCTTCATGACAAAAGGAAACAAGTCATTTCCGGTTAACAGCCTTCTGAGATGAGTTGCCTGTTTCCAGGCTCATGTTTTCCCTTCCAGGTTGAACACTATGACTCTAGATAGTCTAAAGCCTATCCTATGTTCAGAAAGAGAAGCCTCCATTCTGCTTACGTTTCTTTCTTTCCTAACAGCAGCCACATTTTACTGTTTGAAAAACCCATCCTTGAAAAGAACCTCAAAACAATATCCCCTGGCAGTGTCAGAGCTGCTATTAGAGAGCAGCAAGGGGAAAAAATATACAAGAGGCATCTTTTAAAAGTATCCTTCCATAACATATTATCTGAGGAGGAGACTGCTTCCCTTCTCATTTCTCCACCTCCAATGGAAAAAAAAAAATGTACTGATCTACAAAGAGGTAGTTTAACTTCCCAGTACAGTAAGAATTAAAATGAATGGCTGCAGTATGGGTTATCAAGCAGCAGCCCTACTGGGAAATACGCACTGCATTTGATACTTACTGAGAGGCTGACTGGTATGCTTTAGCAATGCAACGTCCACATGGGCTCCTGAGTATTAGTTAGTCACCTCTGAGCTAATGGCAGTTTCTGAATGCAGCACAGTGGTCCAGGGGATATATATTCCAGCAATAATGTGGCAGAGTTCATATTACTTCACTACTCCCTTGAATAATTCACTCAAATGGGAAGGTTATTTGCCTCTAATCTACCCCATTATACAAATGCATACCTTTCTTTCTGGTTAGTTACTTTCCAAATACAGGAACAAATACCATTAACAACATCAGTAGCCTCAGATAGATGTCTGCCCAACATGAGCCACATTTGTATTAAGGATGTTGCTTATTATCCCTCTGCTAACAGTTTGTAGAACTATTCACATATTTTCCAATAAAAAACAATCTTTACATAATCAAGTCTTTTGCAACAGAAAACTTTTTTAAACAAAATTAAAGACTATCTGGTAAGACAATCTATACAATATTTTGTTTTAAAAAAGTCTGTGTCAACCCAGAAAACATCAGTTCAGTGATGGTGACATTTAAAACCATGAAGCTTCTTCAGTCCCTTCAGGACAAAGAAACATTTCTATTTAGACTGAAGAAAATGAAGTAAAATACTGGAGAACTTTATGTCTCCCTACTACTCTTCCCCTTCCCCCGCCCTTTTTTTTCTCCTGTTCTGATTTACCATAGAAATTCTAATTTCTTTTCTTGCTTTAGTCAGTAGCACCTCCCAAAATGCTGTCTTTCTATACTGGAATGGATAATTAGATCTTCAAACAATTTGAATTAGTTTCAGTCTGTTTCTAGAGTCTGACAGACTGTACCTTAGCAAAGTCTGAAGTATTGTATCCAGCAGAGATGATTCCCAATAGGCAGCTTGGATAAGGTGATCTGTTTTGAAGAAAAAAGAATTCACCAAATGGATAATATACGAGCTCAGGACTAGAAAATGGTCCTTGCTGTCTTTTATTTACTCATACAAATGTAGCCCAAGTGTTTGAGCCAACCCGCAGTTGGGTCATGTCACCCTTCCTCTTCCTAGCAATGGACTAAGTACAATTTCCTTACCCTACTGAAACACTCTTTGCGTACATACGTGATGCTGCATCTCACAACATCAGTGAGATGGAGAATTGATCCCTATCTTTAGTTTTAGAATCAGCTCCGTCTTTGCAGCACCTGGAGGTGAAGCTGTTATTATTATCATTGCTACATAAATTAATAATGATGGATGCAAGAAGCAGCAAAATTAAACCCGTAAATTACAAGTCTTAACTGAAAGTCGGCAGCTAATTCCTGTTTCTGCTCAACCTCCTGCACTTTATCTTAATGGCAATACTACATACTGATAGTATTTTAAGCTGTACCACAGCAAGGATAAATATTTCCCCAGTACCTTGACTAGATTAACCTTAGCCAACAGACTGAAACTGCTCTTTCTACTGCCAACACTAATCATAGATTTCAGCTGTTCTTCTGCATAAATCTTATGGAGACCTTCATGCTTTACATTAAATTAGTGGGATTAACAATGCAGTGAATGTGTTTATGGCTGGCAATATTGGAGAACTCTGGGAACCTTCCCTGTACTTAGTTTCATCAAAGTGCATTTAAGCAGCTAGCACTGTACACTTGGTATCTCCCTGGTTATAATTTGCAAGACAGATGCATCAGAATGACACAAGAGAGGTGTTAGTTATTCCATGCAACAGTGACCTCAGATGAATATTGTGCTTCATTATCTTACATTATTTCCCTGTTATGAAGTTTGATGTCATCTTCATTTGGATCAGTAAAGTAATATCCTGTGGATGAAGATAAATAGGTAGGCCTCATTTTCTCAAGTGTTTTCTAATTCATTGAAGTGCACATGCACACACACACGTATTTTCTGCTATATGCTGCCTTCTGCACCATATCTTTATGTCCTCTGCACTCACCAGAATGGATGTGGCAACCCAGACAGAGCTCTCACAAAAACATGCAGCCATCCAGGTCTCAAGCAGCAGAGTGCCAGCCTTTAGCCCCTAACGGATGGCAGTAGTGCGAACAGCTGTATGAGGTGTTGACCAGGTAGATGATCTGCTCAGCCTGATGGTAGAGCTACGAGAGGAAGTGGAAAGGTTAAGGGGCATCTGGGAGTCTGAGAAATAGACTGGTGGAACCATGCTCTGCCTTCCCTGAGACAGAAACAAGCAGCAGACAGAAAAACAAGGATGGTCTGTGGCTCCTACTAGAGGCCACCTGATCAAAGGGATCAGATGAAAGCCATCTTACTCCAGTTACAGCAGGCATCGTGCTCATAGGCTCCCATCCTGCTGGGGTGCTTCAACCACCCCAGCAGCTGCTGGAAAAGTAGCATGGCATGCTGTACTCAATCCAGGAGACTCTTACAATGCATTAAGGATAACTTCTTAAGCCAGGCAATACACATCCCTACCAGAGCGGAGATAACACTAGACCTCTTGGTCTCCAATGTAAGTGAGCTCATTGGTGATGTCAAGATTGATCACTGCGTTGCAGTGATCATGCACTGGTGGAGTTTGCAGTCCTGAGAGATAGGGATAAGGCGAAGAGTAAAGTCAGGACCTTGAATTTTAGGAAAGCAAGCTTCCAGCTCTTCAAGAAGTTGGTCAACAGGATCCCCTGGGAAACTTGTCCTCAGGGACAAGGGAGCAGAACAGAGCTGGCAAATCTTTAAGGACGCTTTCCATAGAGTAGAAGAGCTCTCAATTGCCAGCTGCAAGAAATCAGGAAAGGAATGTAAGAGACCAGCATGGATGAGTCAAGACCTGCTGGTAAAACTAAAGGGTAAGAAGGCACAGGCAGTGGAAGCAGGAACAGGTATTCTGGGAAGAGTATAAGCACACTGCCCAGTTGTGTGTAGGGACAGGGGGTCAGGAAGGCCAAGGTGCAGCTGGAACTGAACTTGACAAGAGATGCAAAGAGTAATAATAACAGCTTCTCGGTACATCAGTCAGAAAAGGAAGGTCAAAGAAAGCATACAGCACCTGATGAGCGAAACTGGCAAACTGGAACAACAGACAAGAAAGCTGAGGTACTCCACACCGTTTTTGCCTTGATCTTCACTAGCAACCTCTCTTCCCACACCTCTTGAGTGGATGGGCTGCAAGATAGAGACAAGGGGAGCAAAGTCCCTCCTACTGTAAGAGAAGATCAGGTTTGTGACCACCTAAGGAACCTAAATATACATAAGCCTATGTGACCTTATGAGATGCATCCCAGAATCCTGAGGCTGGCTGCAGTTGCCAAGCCATTCTCCATGATATCTGAAAAGCCATGGCAGTCAGGTGAAGTCCCTGGTAACACGAAAAATGGGAAACATTGCACCCATTTTTAAAAAGGATAGAAAGGAGGACCCTGTGAACTGCTGACCTGTCAGCCTCACCTATGTGTCTCTGAAGATCATGGACCAGATCCTCTTAACATAACTTCTAAGGCACATGGAGGTGATTTGAGAAAGCCAGCATGGCTGCATAGAGGGAATGTCCTGCCTGACCAACCTAGTGGCCTTCTACAATGGAGGGACTATATTGGTGAATAAAGAAAGAGCTACAAGTGTCATCTATTTAGACTTCTGTGAAGCCTTTGACAAGGTCTCCCACACCATCCTTCTCTCTAAAAGAGATACAGATTTGATGGATGGCTGTTTTGTGGAGGAACTGGTTGGATGGCTGCATCCAGAGGGCTCAATGTCCACTTTGACAAGTGGTGTCCCTCAGAGGTTCATATTAGGATCAGTACTGTTTAGTATCTTCATCAATGACATAGTGGAATTGAGTGCACTCTCAGCAAGCTTTCAGATGACACCAAGCTGAGTGGTGCAGTTGATGTGCCTGAGAGATGAAATGCCATGCAGAGAGACCTGGACAAGTTCAAGAAATGGGCCCATAAGAACCTCATGAAGTTCAACAAGGCCAACTGCAAGGTGCTGCACCTGCGTCAGGTAGAGGATGAAAGGATTCAGAGCAACCCTGAGAGGAGGACTTCTGGGTGTTGGTTGACAAAAAGCTCAACATGACCCAGCAATGTGTGTTTCCAGCCCAGAAAGCCAACCATTTGCTGGGGCACATCAAAAGGAGCGTGGCTAGTAGGTCAAGGGAGGTGATTCTCCCCTTCTACTCTGCTCTTGTGAGACCCCACATGGAGTACAGTATTCAGCTCTGGGGCCCCATAAGGACATGGATCTCTTGGAGCAAGTCTAGAGAAGGGCCACAAAGATGATCAGAGGGCTAGAGCACCTCTCCCATGAAGACAGGCTGAGAGAGTTGGGGTTGTTCAGCCTGGAGAAAAGAAGGCCCCAGGGAGACATTATAGCAGCCTTCCAATACCTAAAGGTGGCCTACAACAAAACTAGGGAAGGACTTTTTACAAAGACATGTAGTAATGGGACAAATGGAATGGCTTTAAACAGGAAGAGCATAGATTTAGATTAGATATAAGGAATAAATTTTATAAAATAAGGTTGGTGAAACACTGGCACAGGCTGTGCAGAACAGTGGTAGATGCCCCATCCCTGGAAACATTCAGTGTCAGGTGGGATGGGGCTCTGAGCAACCTGATCTAGTTGAAAATGTTCCTTCTTATTGTGGGGAGAGGGAGAGTAGGACTAAATGACCTCTAAAGGTCCCTTTCAACCCAAACTACTCTAAGATTCCATGATCCTGTATTTCTTTTTTGTCCTTTGAATGGGAGAATGTTCATATCCTAGCCAAGATAACAACAGTTAACATCACAAAAAGGCACTGTGCTGTTTACCTTTCTCAGGAATGCTATCATCATAAAGTACACAAATATGAGGTTACAAATAATAATAACAACAGTGATTGTTTCTAGTGTTTGTTATGCTCTGCTTACAAAAACACCATGTAATTGCAAATTAGAAAAAAAAATAATCTTTTTGTCCATGTATTTCTCTAGACTTTTTCAACCATGCTTTGTTAAACTGCAAATTCAGCTGTGTCAATACACTTTACTGGTATAAATCATTACAGCACCCTTCAGAGCAGTGAAACCATGTTCATGTACATCGGCTGTAGTCTTAGCCCAGGGACTTATATAGACTTCTCTCTTACCACAGGAGGGTTAAATCTAATTGACATAGCTTCCTCCTACAAAACCATTACTGTAATGTCTGCAGTATCCTACATTTAAGTCTTGACATTCCACTTTCACATTGGGGTCTGTCATTGAACCACATTAAATTAATCTCCTGGATGCTAAAGCAACTTAAAGAAACCACTTCTCTTCCTCCTGAAATAGAGTAAGATGAGCATTTGCAACATCTCTGCAAGCAAAAATCTTCCAAATGCTTGTCTGCCCATTAAGTTTCAACCACACATTTTATTACGCCAACCACACAAAAAAAAAAACAAACCAGCAGTAGACTCTGAAGATCATGATTCTCTTAAATACAGCACGAAAAAAGTAACTTTCTGTTAGTGACTTAAGGAGGAGGTGGCCCGGAATGCTGACCCTAAATTTTAAATTTTGCTTGCTTTTGCAAAAGGCCTGTAACTGTTGTTACGGTAGGACATTAAATGGAGTCATGATATTTGGAAGGGGCCAAGATCACGGCAGGCCATGAATTTTATTTTGGAAATGGAAAGAGGATAGGAACTGCTCAGTGAGCTGGAAATTTCAGGACTTGTAAAAAAAATATTTCAAAACGAGGATGATCACTGTGCGCTGAACATACAGGAAGGAATGCGTAAATTGTTTCTTGCAACAAGAGAAGTTTCTATACAACAGCGCTTTCTGTAAGTATGTCATCTGTGTTGCATTATGCTTGACTGTCCCTAAGATCTTTGGTAAGAGCTGCTTTTCCCCAAGGAGGATCATCTTAGAAAGACTATGTCTTGGCATCCTCTAAAAGCAAGATATGCAATGCCGATTTACCCAAAAAGATCACCATTTTTTAAGTGGTTGTAAAGGGTCACCCATAGAAAGGCAAACAAAGACTGCTAGTTGTCATCCCCTGCTGTATATCTCCACTTAAGAAAGGAACAAAAAAGAAAGAGGTGTGGAAATATTGCTCAGCCTTGCACTCTGTGGCACTAGGTTCAGGAGCCTCACACACCATTTTAGAAATGTAGCAATATTAAGAATATTATTTCTATATGGACCTACAGCCCAATATTTACCTTAATGGGTACTTTTAAAGAAATCAAACCAGAGCTATGGCTTAAGTGAAGGGAAAAGGTTTACGTGAAAGGAAAAGTAGAATTATATTTCAAAATACCATGTCAATAATTTCAATATAATGCCTCTTAATTCTAATTGGATAGTGTGCTTTCCCAGAGTTATTTTATCACACTTTTTTGTAAGCAACCCTTTCTCTTTTCACTTCCATACAATTTTTCCCTAAATCATAACCAAGCAAACACTTAAAAACTAGAAATCTTAAGACTCGCCAATGCCACCAATATTTCCTATTTCAATATAGAAAAAGAGATGGGACGACACTTTGCTTAACAAGCCCTTCTCCGCAGGTGTGAAATCTAGCACACAGAGCTCTTTTATTCTTTTTAATCTCCTGATCATAGGTGAAAGAAATGACCCATGAGTGATATCCATACAAAAAGAGCTTGCCTTTAGAACAAGAAAGAAAAAACTAACTTTTACTCTTTTTTTTTAATATTAAGATGAAGACATTGTGTTTAAGTTTTGTTTTTTTTTCTTCCTGAAATCAGTGTGAGTAGCTACACATTGAAAAATACAAAAGAAGGAAAAAAAGAAAGAAGTGTTTTAGAAAATGCAACCCACAGAGAGGAAAATTAACCTATTACAGGATTTCCTTTCAAAACTTCTGCATACTGAGAGGCCTGCATAAAAAGCTGTGCTAGGACGTCAGCTCAGTGTTCAGTCTTCAGCAAAGATGAGCCTATTTTCTGACAAATAGAAGAGGACTGTGCAAATACACAAATTTAACTTCTAATAAAGAAGGACACTGATATCTCCTCCACTGCATCTACATCAATACTATACTCTCACGCACATTTGAACTCATCAGGTTTCTGCAATAGAGCATTAATGAACACCTTAATCAGTGCCCGTACAGAGAAAACACAGCCTTAAGACAACAGTTATTTAAAACACCAGTAAATCATCACATTATGATTAAAAGAATATGCAGCAATTATGCAGGCTCCCAGATCTTTTATTATATAATATCCCTGAAGAATCTCAGATTAGCATTTTCAGAGAGTTCTATTTCCCTCTATGTTGGTGCTCATAAGACTTACTGAGGAATGAATTTAGCCAAATTGTGTGGGATTTTTATTATAGAACAGGACACAAATGGACAAAATGCACACCTTTGAATCAGTAAAGCATGGTCTGAAGAAGCTGAGTCCCCTTTAAGCAAAGCATGTAAATATAGGTCTCTAGCATTACGTCAAATGAACATGTGCCAATTCCAGAAGTCTAACCAACTTGGGTGAACGCCTTGTGTATTTGAAAATACATCCCAGCAGACATATTAGGGGAAAAAAAAACACTTGGAGGAGGCAGTGCAGTTGCAGGGTATAAATGACAAGGGTGGGAAAAGAAAGGTGCTGTGTTTTAAACCAATAGGAACAATGAGTTACTATTGATGATCCTAATATCTATATGGATTGAAATTCTTCTGCATTAGAGTGTTAGATCTGGGTTATCAAGAACATGACCAGGTGATGTTATCATTTAACACATTTATATGAAGGCAGTAAAAAAAGATCCATGACTAGACAAAACAGAGAGACTTGAATAGAGAGGGTAACTGCCACAGTGACTTAAACTCCAAATTTTATAAAACAGAAGTATGCAATTACTGGAATTTATAGGAAAGGTACCTAACATGCAGCCACAATGTGTGCTTTAGACTTAAGCAGCATGCAGAATGAAAACACTGCTATTGAGGAGATACTCTCTAACACTGGCCACACAACACTGAAATTCAACACACTCATGTGCAGAGCTACACACACACAAAGGAAAAATACATCCTTAAAGCAGAGCTTAATTTCAAAAAGACGAAGTGCATAAAAATTAGGACTTGACAGAAATCCAAAGTAACAGCAAGATAAATTATTTTAAGCCCCAGAAAGGTAAAACTCATCATACTAGAGATTCAAAATTAATGTGTACCATTTATTCTGAAAACTAATTTATTTGAAAGGAAAGAAATAAAAACAATCTGGAAAATGAAGAGCTTAAAAGAAGCTATTTCAAGTAGGAAGACCTCCTTTTAAAGAAGGAGTCATAATTAAATGATGAAAATGTAATCAGGATCAGCTCTGTAAATATAGAATACCAGCATAACATAGAACTTAAAAAAATTGTAAGTCACTTGATACAATGCATAAAAACTAGCAATAAATACCTTTTAAAACACATGATAAGAAGAAAACCTGACAAAACATCTGCAAGACAGGCTTGAAGAAGACAAGGCCATAGCTGAGATATTAGATGGATTCTTTGTGTAAGAGCCGAGCAGGATACAGCTTATGACATTTACATCTAAGGACATATAAGTCCTTTCTTTTGGAGGAATGGTTGATAAAAAACATTTTAATTTGAAGTACTGAATTAACATATAAAATGAACAGAAGAAATCCACTAAGCTCAGTTAATATTCTTCCACAAGCAAATTCCATATAAAATTGCTCAGCTATTAGTTGTGCTATCTTATCAAAGAAATTTACTTCATCACCAGAGGAACAGAAGGTGGCAAATGCAGGAGCATGTTTTAAAGGGATTTAAGACAAGCCTGAATGCCCACACACAAATAAATCCATAAATCAGGAGAAACTATTTTAAAAATCAGAATAAACAAACAAGCAGATCATTATATAATGACTAAAAGGCCTTTGTTTTTTCAGAGGGGAGACATTTATCAGAAGTCTTCAAAGGAATTTGATTATGTATTGATAATGATGGTGCTATTGATACTACACACTTCTACTAAGTTTTTGTTGAAAATCACTGAAAGACAAAAAGCAAACCAACCAAGCTGATATATTTCAAAAGGAAATGTGTCTTTATGGGCTAGTAATTTATTAGAGTATAAGAAAGAAAGGTTGAGAAGAAAATTATCAGACTAGATGCCCCTAGTCTCCATCTATCTATGCTGTTTCTTGACTTTGTAAATGCCATATCAAAGAAAACACAGAACATAGAGAACTGACATGATTTTATGACAATACGAAATTTGGTGGCTTGTAAGAATAAAAGCTGACTGAAAAGCTGCACAAGGATATGATGATACCAAATGATCAGGCAGTAAAATGGAAAATTAATAGCATCAGCAAATGTAAAGTACCACAGCACGCAGATAACCCCACCACACACCCGCTCTGAAACAGGTTGTAAATCCACTACCATCATTCAGGGATCTTGAAGCCTTGTAAACTGCTGGATGCAAGCATCAGTTCTGCACTCAAACATGGTCAAAACCCCAAAGAGATTATTAAGAATTCCTAGAAAAAGTAGAGAACAAGCCAACCAGAAAGCATCAGAATGACATTAAATATTCTATGAATCTATGATTAAAAAGCTATGTGACCACAACTTGAGAACTGAAGCTTTTGTCTCTCCATCTGACAAAGATATAGTTGAATTGGAAAAAATATGGAAAACAGCAACAGGGTAGGCCAATAGTATAAAATACCTTTGGAATGTGGAAAGATTTAACAGACCAGGATTTTTTACCCTGAAAAAATGATGTCTGAAGTACAATACAACACAGAGCTATAAAATAATGAGTGACAGACATAGCAGGAGATTGGGGAAGTATTATTCATGTTTACTGTCACATGAAAGTGAAACAACTAACATTATTTTCAGACAACTTGTAGACCCATCAGCTTTTGTTTTACTAGGGATTTCTAGACATCTTTTTTTTCTAGTCAGATTTTTAGGTCTGTCTATATGAAATGTCAAATCTACTGCTAAAATTTTGCTTATCTCTTCACCAAATCCCTAAAGAAAAAAAAAAAAAAAAGACCACAGAAACTACAAAAACAATAAAACCTGCAAGCTCTCTGTCAAAGATGGATGGAACGGCAAAACGTTCAGATTCATAATTATTCAGTGTCTCGAAGCACTTACTGACAAAAGAGTTGAAAAAACTCTACCCCTTTTCCCTGGTGAAAAAGATTAAGAAAATTTCTTATTTGGAGCTGGTGATATTTCATAGGAAACTGTGCTTTAAAAAACCAAACAAGCTAATTTTATTTCCGAACTATTTATTCATTGGCTTATTTTCCAATAACTATACTGAACAGAAGGAATCTGAAAAACAATAAAAATTTAATTTGATTTCAAAGTTTCTCTTTGAAAAATGTCACTGAAAATGTTTCTTTCCCTTGAACATAAAATGATACTGACACAGGCCATTTTTCAAAATCAAAATTTCTCCCTAAATTGACTAGTCATAACCTGGGATTGCAATTGCAATGTTATTTGGAAATCTAGTGCAGACTTTGCACTACAAGCTTGTTGGTTTCTTTCTACTCCTTCTTAGCTGACCATCCTTACAAACTGTATGACATTTATGAAGCATCACATACATCAGTATGTGCATCCACACTACTAAATAAACCAGCTCATTTTAATGACAACCTAATTTCTCTAAATATATTCATTACTTCTAATAGGCACTTCTGCCTCATTCAGAATTAAAGAACCAAGCAGAAAAATAATACTTGAATAATTTTACACTGTTTTACAAAAAAATTTTGTATTTTCATTAGTTCTGAAGGTTTTTTGGGTGCTCCCCAAAGCGGTGGCACATGGCAGACAGAAGACCAACCATTTCCCTGTGTTTGCTTCCCAGGCAGGAGCCCATGGGACAGGTGGGGCCTTTGGGGGCCCTGGGTAGAACTGGGACACAGCACAGCTGTACAGTCACAGTTTCACATTCACCTGGACCCTCAGCAGACTGGTTGTATTTCCATAACCTAACCTCACAGTACATATATAGAACCATTTGAGGAACAGACAAAGCAACCAGTGGTGGCGTCACTCCCAACCCTGAGAGTATCCCAGCCCTCCTGCTTCAATGCCATCGCATCAGCCTGAATCCCCCACAGAACCTGCCACTGCACACTTTCATGGGCAATGTGCCACGTGCTCTTACACCACATGAGCCTGATTGGCACAGGCACCCAGGACACCTTTAAAGCAGAAGCAGGGAGATGACCAGCCTGCCTCCAGCCAAGGGCTGCCTGCCCCCTGGATGGCAGACTAGGGTGGAGGAGTACGGGGCACTGCTCACAACACCCTATATACTAACCTAATTTACAAGTGCATAAGTCTTGTTTGCCTGTGTTTGCCCTTGACTAGATTGATGTTACAAAAGCAGCCCCTTTCTTTAATACATCTAATTTATGTCATTGTTCTGCCACGGCTTAGGGCAAAACAAGCTCAACTGCATCACAGCAAGGATGATCACTTATTTATCTTCCCCTCTGCCTCCAAGCCAAAGGGCTTTTATTGCAGCCACTGGAAATACCACGCTTGGAAGCTCTCAGGGATTTACTGTTCAATGCTGACCTTCTCCAAGGTTCGCAGTCCAAGCAGTGTTTCCAGTTCCAAATCCAAACAGATGGAGGGAGACACAGTGGGAAATACCCTGGTCTCCAGGCTCAACATCTACAGGCGTTTCCTTGCCCTGTGGAGAGCAGCTGGCAGAGATTAGGAGAGATAGGAAGCACTCATAACATTACTAAAGAAAACCAGAACTGAACATTTTCACAGATGAACTCTTCTTTAATTTTTTTAATTTTTTTTTTTTTTGTACCATAAAGTAACATAGAAAAGACATGGTTCATTTCTAAGGTCACCCTTTGCATTAATTTTCATCACAGTTGGGTCAAATAATACGAAGTACACACTTCTTTACCATAACCACCCAAGACACAATCAGATCATGCTGAATAAAAACTTCTTCAAGCATCTTCAGATGTTGCATATGGCAAGTTCCAAGCCTGGTGCTTAGGACAACATGTGAACTGATACGTGCCCCAATCTAGACAAAGCAAATGACAGCACAGACCCAGGGACACCTACCTATGAGTAAAACAAAACTACATTGAGGTGGAAGGACTTTGCATCTGATTGACTATCAGATGTTACAAACTCTGGTTGCTGGAGACAAACCTGATCTGTGCCCTAGAGATCCCATTAATTTTGTATTCACTTCCCTTGCATGAGCTCTGTCAGCTTTGTTAAACCACTCCTCTCCAAAACTATCATTAGGTTAGAGATTGTTGGTCTCCTAGACAAATAGAAAAACAGCCAGTTTTGCCAGCTGAGTTGGAGGTCTCTTTAAAGGAGAGATAGTACCATCTGTTAGCTTTGTTCTGGCACTCTTTTCCCTGTTTAGTTATGAAACTCTAATCCCAAATCAAAGATCTACCAGAAACTTTCCAAACCTTCCAGATTGTACCATTGTACAATCTACAATGCTAAACTACACGGGAGGTGGGATGAGCAATCAATCTTGTTAATTACCTGCAATCAATTAAAACAGTTTCTGCTATTTCAAGCAGAGATGCTTGGGTTTGTTGCTCTATTTTGGTTTTCTGGGGGTATTATTTTTGTTTGTTTTGTTGGTTTTGTTTCATTTTTGGTTTTATTTGTGGAAATTTTTGTGGTTTGATTTTTCTTTTTTTTGGGGGGGGTTTGTTTTGCTTTTTTAAACTCTGAAGTAAAACACTTTAGTTATGTAAAACACTTTAAAACCCACAATCTCCTACTGGATAAATCTAGCCTTTGTAAATGCAAAAGTAAAATTTATGCCCATATAATCCAAAGGGAGTGAGAGGTGAAAGAGCCAAATTAAAAGGGCAAGGCAATGGGAATGCTTAAAACTAGGACTCAGTCTTTTAATTCAAATTATTCCATATGTCCTCATGGGACTGTTTTTTTTAATGACATTGTCTTAATTTCCACAACTTTGCCTAACACACACTCAGCCACCACTTCTGTATGCAGAGTTGTTCACACTGGCCCAAGAAACTGGAAGGGACTACAGCATTACCTACATGTTAGGTTAATGCCATACTGGTTTTCAAATAGCCACTTGGACTCCTGCAAAAGGTTAACTCCAATATAAACAAACCCAGATGGCATTGTTTTGACATATGTAAAACCTTGAATCTGCCATCAGAGGGATGTGAGAAATCTCTAGCTTTCTACTATCCAATTATATAAAAATAGTCTATTTTTAATACTCAGATGCATGCACAAAATCACCGGGGAGATCATAGAATCACAGAATAATTAGGGTTGGAAAAGACTTTAAGATCATCTAGTTCCAACATCCCTATCATGGCCAGGGACACCTCACACTAAACCATGCCACCCAAGGCTCTGCCCTTGAACACCACCAGGGATGGAGCATTCACAACTTCCCTGGGCAACCCATTCCAGTGCCTCACCACCCTTACAGTA
>JANHGB010068217.1:0-14068 GCA_026283785.1 Coracopsis vasa
TGGCAGGGGGGTTGGAACTAGATGATCTTAAGGTCCTTTCCAACCCTAACTATTCTATGATTCTGTGATTCTATGAAATTTTAGTTTTTAAGAAAACAAGCCACAGATTTAAGTGAGACACTGCTTTTCTTACAACTGCGGAGTTTTTAATACAATTTCTTAAGATCATCACATAGGAAAGGATCAAAGTGAAAAGAAGTATACATTAATAGGTAATGATCAAAGAATATTTTAAAACTTGCACACTGCCACACATGATGAGACTTCATGTATTCAGGCACAGCAGCAGCACAAAATAGAGGTATCTTCTTTACTTTGTACTGGCTTTCTGGAAGCATTTGTTTAAGAAACCTTTTTGCCTGCATTATGTGACACACTGCAGGGAACCCTGGATTCACAGATCTTTAAGGTCACTTACATAATATCTTCAGTGACAGGATAAGAGGAAATGGGCACAAATTGAAATCCAAGAAATTCCATTTAAACATAAGAAGGTAAAAACCCCCAAACCCTGTGAGGGTGGTTAAGCATTCGAACAGGTTGCCCAGAATGGTTGTGAAGCCTTCATCCTAACCTAAGTTATGAGTAACCTGCTTTAGGTGACACTGCTTTGAGCAGGGAGTTAGACACTCTCCAGAGGTTCTTTGTATCTTCAACTATTCTATGACTGTGGTTAAGTATGTCCCAAAGGAGAAAATTTTAATGTTAAAAGAAATACAGACATGTTTCTACATATTTTGCCTCTTTTCCCAGTCAAAAAGGCACATATTTGTTTTTTAAATCTTACATCAGATGGAGCAAAACAGTTATTTAAATTTCGATCTAAAATTTTCATGAGTCCATAAGGAAAAAAAACACAACCAACCAACAAACATTGTTCACAGTATTATGAATGTGGACTGAAATCTTGTAGCTATATTTCTTTATGTGATATATACCATCTTTTTCTAACTTTCAGTTTAATTCTACTATCAAGTTAACACAGGAAACCAGAAATATACTTGCCTTTCTGAATAATTTAACCAAAAATATTGCCAAAACACAAATTTTCCCAGAAGTGCGAAAGGATGGTAAAGTTTTAAAGACAAAAAACTGCGCAACAAAATCCATCCCCCACACACCTGTGATTACCTCCTGGACAGAAAAAGCAAACAGGTGGATGACAGTTAAGAGGGCAATGACAGAAGAATATAAAAATTTTCTCCATATTAATCAGAATTTAGGTTGCTTTTAAGTTTAAAGTTATGCAGCTAAATTTAATCTGATTTTCAGATGTAGTAAATGCAACAGCTTCATTAACTTCCATATGGATTCTCAGCCTCCTATGAGAGTAAGGTCACGTTTCGTTAGATGCTTAAGTATGCATTTCATAGCCTGGCTTCTGGAGGTACTACACACCCATAACGTGCACTGAACTCTGAGGGATTTCAACACCTGTGACAAATAGGATGTTAATGTCTACTTCTAAGCATGGAACTTTGTGATTGATTCTGATTAAAGAAATTACTAACACAGTTGTAGAAGAACGAAGTTGATTATATGCAAGAACAGCACTTCTAGAAAATTTTATAGTCTCATTATACTGTGAAAACAAGAAACAATAATGTTTAAGATCATTCTTCATTTCAAGTGACATTAAATTTCTCTGATTATTCACACTTCTTCCAAGAAACTTTGTGAAGTTTTTTATTTTTCTTATATTTTCAAGCTAGCATAACATACTGAAGAAATGTTGAAATAAAGTGTCATTCAGTTTGGAGTTAAAAGAGGACTGTTCATACCTAGAAAAGCTACCAAGTTCATAAGGTGCACTAAAGAGTCAACAAAGAAATTTCTATCATTCAGTGAAGCTGATGACAGATGACAGATATTGGTCATGTAATATATATATAATGAATATAATATATATTAATATACTAATATTATTGGCTTCAAATAATATTATATATAATATACTGATACTATTGGCTTCTTAGGTACTAGTGATGACATAATTAAAAAAAAGATTAACAATTTTGAAGACTATTCTGTTTGGAATAGCTTTCAACTAAAGATTTCAAACTTTGTTTAATGGGAAGGACTTTATTTGAACTGAAGGAGTTCTGTCCTAGTAGCCCTGACTGGAAAATAAACTGATAACAGAAGGAGGGAGAGTGATTTTGGAGAAACATTTTACCATTTGTGATCATGTATTGCCTTACTGGGGCTCCAAAGATAATGATGCATTTGGACAGGATGATCTCCTTCATGTCTCTATGTATTTCATGTGGACCATTAAAAATAATTGTACCTAGGTTGGCAGAAAAAAATCATAATATAAAAAGTTAAAAATTTATGCCAGTCTTACTTATGAACTGTTATAGCAGTTCCTTGAGTTTTGAATATCCACATAAAGAATTTATCATACCTATTATATTGTAAAACATCACAGAATAGATACTCTTAAGAGGGAAAATAGCACAGCAGTTTTAAATTTAATTTTATTTATCAGGTGGGACTCACTTCCAGACTAAGCAACTTAATGTCAACAGTGTAAACGTACATGGGTAGGAGTGTAAGTTCTCATTATGTGGGCAGTGGACATGTAGCTAATTCTGAGCAGGAGCTAGGATGGAGCTCTGGAGTGATTTGACTCATGCTGAAAGCGCATGGTTAGGAATAAAACCATTTGTTAACATGTGTCCTGTGCCATTTGAGAGACTGTAGGGGATTCAAGAAATTGGCAAAGATATGGTAAATATAACACAAGACATTTGAAAGGTCTGTGCAATTTCAGACAAGTTGAAGGCCATATAAGCCACAGAAAGTAAAATGTCTCTAGATGGCATTTTTAGGCAATTGAATCAATTCCAGGAGAGGGTTCAGTTACATAACCATAAGTGTCTTAACATGTAATTTCTGCACCATATCTACTAGTCCTGAGCAGATGTTTCAGATGCTACTGGGATGTGGAGTGGGGGACTCACGTGGCACTGCTCAGCCTATTCACAGATAACTATTTTTTTTCCTCAGTACATGGTCAGTTGGATAGCCAAGAAGGCACAAGTGACTATATTGACTAAATCTTTGGCCATAAAGACCTAAATTTTATTATCTTCATCTGAAAATGGATCATGCCTCTTTTTCTAGAGATTGTTCAAATTCACAGACATTGGCAAAAAACAACAGAGAATTAAAAAAGAATGTTAAACAAAGACTAATCTTTGTAAGATTCATGATGTAATAAGCACACAAGTGATCATTAAATGGCTCTTCTAATTGCTTACAAGTAATATAAATACAATTCCTAATAGACATTCTGCCAAGTTTCAATCATTTTACACTAACACTAAAGGCCATTAGCAATTCCTGTGATATAAAGATGCACACTTTGCTAGTATTGTGTTAAGTATAATATAATTAATATATAATATAATTTTTTCCGCCAAGTGAGATAATTTTTTTCCTTAAGTGAGCTTGGGTTTGCTGTGGAAGTTTATTCCCAAGACTGTTCGGTAGTAGTTTTGAAAAAGGTAGTTATTACTACTTTGCAATGATAAGTCAGAAACTGCATCAGCATTTTGCTTTCAATCCTGCAATGCTGTCTTACTCAATTATTGACTATTCTTGCATTTAGTATTTGTCATTGATATTTACTTTAAAGAAACAGAATTGTTTTTAGAGAAAAGCTATTCAAGACAATGAAGTTCTGCAGTGATCAATGCCCAGAACACTTAGCTTTCCTAAGCAGAGTAATAAATATGATGTCATAAGCAGAGAGCTTGCATGCAGTAGCATTTATTTCATTAGATATGCAGTACTTAGTGCATGCACTTCTACAAATACATTTTAGCATTGCCATAATTCTGTAGTAATTTATGTGTAACTCTTACCAAGACTGCATCTTTATGATAGAGTTTCCAAGAAAATACTCTAATGTTTTCTTGTAATTCCTGAAATGGCTTATGGCTTCCTATTCCAGTAGAGTATAGAATTGGGAATCTTTATTTAGACAAATTATTTATCTTTCTTTAATGGCGTTTATAGGAAACGGATGCTAGAAAGCAAATAACTCTAGGAAAGCAATATTCTTCTTGATATATACCATAGCAGATAAAGAAGAGAAATCCACCAAAAAGTCTTTCTTAATGCACTTTCCTCCTTTTTTTTTTTTTTTTTTTTTTTAATACTTATATACATTAGGCTAAGACAGAATCTTAAAAAGAGATTTGGATTGAAGTGACTGATCAAAACTTAATAGTTGCCAGGGTAGTCTATATTCTTGTTGTGATAATGACCTCTTAGTATAGGTGTACAAATACCACAGTTCTCAGGATCCATAGACAATCAGAGGAAGGTTAAATACTGTCATCTCTTCTAAAAATAAGTGTTCTTTAATATTTGTAAACAGTTAGAGTAACACCTTCACTAGATACCAACTGAAAAGATTTTGTATACCAGCTGTCTTCAGAAGGGACCTGAAAATATCCACATGATGTGCAGGCAATTGTGACCATACACAGAAAAATTTAATTTACAGGGTACCAAGCACCAATGGTTGTACCATGTACTAAGCATCATGTACAATGTACCATGGTACCAAGCACCAATATATCTATGTTTGTATCTATCAGCCTCTCACAGGTACAAAAGAATTCCAGTTTTGAATGATCTGTGGTTGTGTATGCTGCAGCCTTACAAGAAACTTCTTCTTATTCCTGCAAACTAACGAGGTATGAATATAAAAATAATGAGATGAAGAGAATGTGGATGCATGTGTGGACAGGGAAAATAGCATATATGGCAACAAAATAAATATTAACATGATTTGTTCATAAACTGAGAGAAGTAGGTACAGTTTATGAAAAGATTTGAAGTAGAAGAATGTACTTTAACAAGCTTTTTTTTGTAGTGTTTACAAAATCCAGTGAGCAGGGCAGGAAGAGGTGTTAAAAACCAGTGCTGGACTAATCAGAGGTAGATTGTGCCTCCAAAGACTCATACTGTGTGTTAATTGTTGACAGAATGTGTAGCCCTGGCAAGGAAGGTTGCATCTGGTGATGCTTAGTACTCAGGAAATTCACAGCTTGTGTTTGGTAAAAAGTAGGATACATAGCAAAGAGATGCTGTTTGTAACAGCATCTTTTGAATTTGAAGTTGCTAAATGATGGTCCTTAACCACCTCATATCCAAATCATCAGAGCTGTTTAACACCTTGACACTAATCTCTATGTTCATTATCTTCATGTCCAAGATGACTTTTTTTTTTGACATTTACAATTAAAAACTATATTTGCTAGAGTTTAATTTAAAGGCTGTGTGCTGTGGAAGTCTCAAATTTTCCTCTTCTTGTTTCAGACAGAAAAAATTACATGCTAATTTCTTGTGTTAATACTACCTCATTGTATTTCCTTCTCATGGAAAGGGGTGAAAGACACTTTCTATAGAACTCTACATTTCCATTGAAACCAGATTACTTTCTCCATCAAGTGATCTAAAAAAAAAATTGATCTAGATCTAAACTTTAGACCTTTGCTTCATGTATAGTCTGCACATTCTCAGATATTTATTATCTAACTGAGCTTGACTGGAAAAGGATTTGGAGAATAAACACCCTGACTGTGGCTGGAGGTGGTCTATCTGAAATTTTAAATCAAAGAGTGAAGCACGCTACTTGCACTCAACTAAAATCTGATCTCAGTTGAGAGATATTACTGTGGTTTAATTAAAGGGGAAAAAATCATACTCAGATGTAATTTTTTTTTAAGAAGACAGAATTACTCACTATGTACCTGTCACATTAGAATCTTTTATGTATTATTTCTGCTGCTTGTGCTATTCTGATAAGAACATAATATTTCAGAATAATTCTTTGATGCTGACAAGACATTCAGAAGTTTTATGGTTACTAGTAAATGCTCAATACGAACATTTAAACACATTTGCCTTATCTACAACATGTTGCATTTAAAATTTACAGCATATTGTATTAGTCAAGTTTACTACTCATAGCATAGACTTGTTTAGGCTAGAAAGTTATTTTTCCTGTCCAGAAAGGGAAAAAGCTGTAAAAGTCTCCGTTAAAGATGTTGACATCCCTTCTTCCTGGAAGATGACCTAAATTAGTTGTCCAAATCTTCTGTTAATTAGAGTAAAAAATCTTTCTTAGTGCAATTCCATACAGCTTACTGAGAAGTAAATTCCAGGACTTGTGACATATATTTTTAAAAATCATGGCTTATTTACAAGGAGTTAAAAAAATTAATTACTTATTTTTAAGAAAGTGTGTGTGTGTATATATATATGTGTGGGTCTGTGGGTGTGGGTGTGTATATTACAGAAATTCCTGACCTTGAAGAACCCAAATATTTGTCTGCCTGTTTCAGACGGTAGTTTAATTTCCTTGAATGACAAGTCCATCCATAAAAGAGAAATTGCAATGCCTTCTGAAATTTTGAACATATCCACTAATACACAGCCAGTCTCAGAACTTTAAACAAATAGCCCTGTGATGAATTTCACTCATTGGTTTATAAGAAACAGAAAAAATTGTGATTAAGTGTACTTAGGAGATATGTTTCTTATATACCAATGCCATAGCACTGACCTTAATAATAGAAGACAGAAAGATTTCACGCTGTAGCTATTTTTAGTGTAATGTTGCTCATTTATCACAGAATTTCTCAAAAAATGTTTTGCATAAACGTGTCAAGCCTCTTCATTGAGGAAGCCCAAAATAAAGCATCAATTTTTATGACTTCTCAGGGCTTCTGTTCAGTAACAGTAATTCCAAAATGAAAAAAATAAAAGGAAGACAAGAAAAAGAGGCCTGTTCTGGAAACACCCTTGGTCAAGCAACTTATTTTGTTAAGTAACTAGAATGAAAAATAAGAATGCATTTTCTTTATGTTATGAACTTTAAACTCTTATAGGGCATTTTATTCCCATTTTAAAATGGTTATCAAGATTGATTTATGGAAAAGATGAGGTTATGCACACAGTATCTAAAGCTAAAAATACATATGTTGAAAGGGCACATTAAGTAGTTCTGCTGAATTCAAGTTCATCATTCTTCAAACGAATGATCTGCTCCAGTGACTGATTCCTACTTGAATGGTATTTGTAGAAAATTCTTGCATTTCAGTTTACCACCATCAAGGTCTACTTATTTTACTTCCATAGTGTATAACTGATTTGTGCTATAGGTGTAGAGAATTAAAAATAAAACTTTGAGGTCAGGCTTGAAATTTTTTTTTTTTTTTTTCCCCCCTACATTATGGAGAACAAAGAAGATGTTTCCATTCAATATTGGCCTGAATTCCAGCCTCATCAGGTCAAATTCAATTGCTTTTTCTG
The DNA here is from genome assembly GCA_026283785.1 of Coracopsis vasa. NCBI lineage: Eukaryota > Metazoa > Chordata > Aves > Psittaciformes > Psittacidae > Coracopsis > Coracopsis vasa. The sequence goes on from JANHGB010068217.1 coordinate 7,336, forward strand.
GCTTTCTAATAAGTGAAAGAAAATTCAAAATCTGGTTTGTGATATATATGCATGAATAGTAGGTGCAACAACTCAGAGATTTTGCTTTTCCAACTTCTCTTTCTCCTTCATAAATGCTTTCTATATACATTCTGTAATATGACTGTAGACAATTAAGCTCAGTGTTTGTATTTCTTCATGGCGTAAGAGAAAAAGTCTTCTATAATGTGGTCCAAAGTGTTATTTGAATTATATGGTTTTTCTAGGGCCAGTGTATTTTTAGAAACGTCACCTAATATCAGTGTTCATGTTAACTGCATTTGAGTTTGAATGTTAAATGTCACAAATGGCAACTTTTTTTCTATCTAAATGTGTTTAAAAAGACCACAGAACCCCAGAAAATGTCTGAATACTGTAAAATTAAAAACCCAGATAAAGTATTTATAATTTGCATTATTCTTTTTCTTGGGGAGGTTTTTTATGATTTCATTGTAAGTCAAGAGACGTTACCTGTGATATATTGATAAACATTTACCATTAATTCTGGATGCTTATAAACAGACATACATTTAATCTCTTCTGTGTTTTTTCTGTGCGTACTAGTTTCAATGTATTAGACAACAACATCCATGAGGGGGAAGCTGTCAGAAATGCCTAAATTCTTTCTGATTTCAGTAAAGTCCCAGGCTCCATAAATCCAGGAATATTTATGACAGTGCAAACCTGAAAGTTTGAAGTTTTGAGGAAAACGAATCTGTGACTGTATTACTCTGTGTCTTCTTTTCAGAAATAATATTAAATGAACAACAGAAAGTCCAAAACCTGAGCGTGCTGTCTTATGGAGTTGTTCTGCAATTCTTTAACTTTTAAAGTATAAATAATTTTTTATATTGTTCATTTTAATGAAAATATCTTTAAAATATCTCCAAACAAAATACTTTGCACAATTCTAGAAGAAAAATATATTTGGTTACTGAATTGTAACCTAGCTAAGGAAGCCTTAACAATAATACGAACAGAAAAGAAATAGATTTGATTTTTCACACAGCTGTATCATTAGGTGAGTGCAGAAACAGAGGAGAATATAGCTTTTGCGAAAGCTGTTGTTGCCTATGAGAAATACATCAGACACAGAGGAGCCGAAGAAAGTGGAGCCGTTTATAAATTCTATGACAATGACAGAGAACATGAATGCTTGATGAACTATTTAAAAATGTAATCAGCACAAATGATAAAGATTTCTAAATAGCCTCCTAAATAAATAACCTGGTTGTCAGAAACACTTAAGATCCAGAAAGTCTCATTGATCTTAATAGTTCCTTTCTTATTCCACATGAAGGGGTGGACTTTTTAAAAAATCACTGTGACCACATGAACTTTTATTTATTGTGCATTCTTCTACATCTTTTTCATAATTTTGTCAATTCAACTCCTTTTAAGACTCTGCTTTCATTAAGGATATTTGTATGATCATTTACAAAAGCTCTGTAAGATTTATTTTTGATAGTTACACTGTACTCACATATTTATTTGCACCTACAAAACTGCTGCTTTGAATAGGAGAACTAACTAATTTTATGGTGCTTTTTTTTTTCCACTGAAAATGCAGAATAGCTGATAAAATCAGATAAAACAGAAGATTGTCAAAGATAATGTAAGCTATTAAGTACAAAGGAGTGGAGTGTTGCTGTTACCCCACGAGACTGGATGGACCAGGGACCTCATGGCAATGTAAAGTTTTGAGAAGACAGTATGTAAGATTCATCTCATCCAACTATATACACTGAAATAAAATTGGTCATATCCAGAAAGTGCCTACTTTATTCATTCACTTTAAAGGAATCTTAGATGTACATTTGCCTGCATGAATCATATCAATATTGTAGATATTGTTTTATTTCTGTATTTCTTTCCAGCTGCTATATTCTAGTAATGAAATAAGCATGGTTTAGGAAAAAAAAAAGTAAAACATCATCATAGGTATTGCTTTCCATACTCTTCACAATTTTCATGAGTTCCAAACACGACTTACATGGCTAAAACAATTTCATTTTTAGAGGCGTACTATAAATATAAAGCACTTTCTACAAATGGAATGGAACATGTGATACCATTCTGATTCGTGTGGGTGCCAGACATGTTACTTGGAAGGATAGTCACAAAGACACAGACAGAAGCTGAAGATATCACTAGTCCTGGAACTATGCTGTTTTCTTTGAGAATGCTTTTTGCATTTCATTGCCACCCTGATTGCACTCTTTTCAATCGGAAATAAGATTATTGACTGCATTCTAGGCAGACTACACTAGGGCAGTTCACTCAGGCTTGAAGTTTCTGTGTTTAGACAACCAAATCAAGCACATAGTACCTTAAGTTAGTAATGAGGACTTTGTAACTCTAACTCCTAAGAGGAGAAAAGAAGGTGAAAAGTATGTTCCAAAATTATTCAGCACTAGAATTTCTAATACTACACTAAGTTGTATAATCAGTGACCTTAAAAACTATCCAACATATCAAGGGAAACTGGGCAGTCTTAGATACCACAATACATATTGAGAAAATGAACAGTTCAGAAAGTTGTGTTTGGCTTTTTTTTTCCCCAAAATCTTTAAAATGATCGCTAACTAAGCCTCAGTGCAAAACAAGGATTACAAAGGAAGAGTAGCTTTTTGTAATGAGGAAATCTCAAGGTGCAAGTATGTCAGTTTGGCTGTCTTGTGTGTAAAAATTACAAGCCTGACAAAGTCACAACACAAATTGTTGAAAAGCAAATGTGATTAATTTAAGCTATTAATGTCTTAAATAAACTAAGGTTTCTAAGAACTAGTTGAAGGAAAGGTTAATAATTAGATCTCTTAGTTTTTAAGAACTTTAGCAGTATGACAGATACAAATATAAACAGACATGTTCTCATCCAGTTTTGGAGGAAGAGATTGCAGAAAGCTGAAATCAACACATACTGGAAGCATTTTTCTTCTACTGGAAAATTGTTGAAGAGACTAGGATTACTGGATTAATTCAAACTGAAATTACAGAAGTTTCTATACTTTGTTGCTTTAGAGGTTTATATACATAAACCTGTATGCAGTTGGCCTTACAGTTATGTTGAGAAGTGGCTTGGTGTCAACACTGTACAGTTTCCTGATCCTTACTGGGAACAGAAAGGCCAAAAGTCTTAAGATTTTCTTCCTCTCTTTAAGTGTTTGAATGTGTGAAGCTAGTTTAGAACAAGATATCACAAGTGTGATAGGAACTGCTTTTAGTCACTGCAGATCATTGGAAAATCCTAAAATTACATCATGTGGGTGCAAATGATTTGTGATGCAATGTTTTTATTTCCCTGGAGTAAAAACATCTGGAATCAAACTGCAACAGGAGTAGTTATTCTTACAGAGATAATAGGATTTTAATTTTTATGGAATAAGCACTGCCTTCTCTTTTAAATTTGCATTTTGCTTCTTTTTCTTCTTTCTTATCTTCCTTTTTTTTTTCATTTTTTATTATTGTGTGTGTTTTGGTTTGTTTGTTTTCCTTTCAACCTCATGTTTATGATGATTGCTGTTTTAGAAAGTATGCCATGTCCCGTGCAAGGGATGAAAAAAACTATGGAACATGAGGCTGAGGTCCTCAAAACAAATAAAACCCGTGAAATGAAGCAAAGTGAGCTAATCCAAGTGACCTTTCTTTTAAGTGTAGACTTAATGAAAGCAATCCCCTTCTTTGGAAACTTCAGAGTGTGTTACTGAAATGCAATACAGTGCATACTGAAATGCAATACTGGTGCATACTGAAATGCAATACAGTGAACATCACATGATTGCATTGAATGTGTATTGCACTGAAATGCAATACACATCATATTTTTTAGCCAGTGCATGATTCAGCTTTGTGCTACCTTAGTGGAATTTAAGGATGATGTGTAGATTTCATCCATGATCTTGTTACATGGTAGGCTTCCATTTTGTTTTCTGTTGCAAAATCAGATGCCTATTTTACTATTAAATATTACATGTTATAATATAAAATGTTTGTTTGGTTTTATCTTCATGCTTTAACAAAGGACTTAGCTGAGATGCTAAGATTGTCAGTCTTTAAATTTTCATAATGGGATGTGTTTACTTTTTTATTGTCTACATCATGGAGGACTTTAGGTTGAGGTAGTGGCAAAAATAGAACCATTTCACTGAGTGGCATAAATTTTAGATTTTTATTTACTAAACAGCATATGCATAGCAGGTGCATAACTTTCTGTTTCATTTTCCATACTGTGACATACCCATTCACTCACAGAATACACTCACACCAGGTCGAGATCCCTGCCGCTTTGGTCCAGCTCTGACAAGCACCATAGAGTCAGGACTACAAACGACTTTATTTGAACTGGTCAATGTGCATGAGCTGTGGAGGGCTTACACGCATAGTGGTTACACCTTGGGTTCAGCCTTTTGCATGGTGTTGGATACCCATGGATTTGTTCCCATGGAGGGGCTAATAATTTCACTATTTTTTTCTCTCTTCGATGGTTGTTGGTATTATCTGACAATGGTCTCAATGGCTACATTACCCAAGACAATTGCTTTGCCTTTCTGCATATCTAAATCTAGGTAACTTTTCACCCAGTTTACTATGACAGTTTTATTTCCTTCCCCAAATGTGTTATAAATTAAAGTTAACTAGACTTCACTTGTGCTTCTATCTCCCAGCATACATCTAAAGAATTAGCAGGGCAGATACAGACTGAGCATGTGGAAAAACTTCCCCAGAGCAAGCATTTGTGCTTAGTTTGTTTTTCCAGCACTGCTGGAGGTAGAGGTAAAATTGGGCAGGTGTGGTTAGAGTATCATTCACCTGAGCAATACTTTCAGTCAGGCTTTACTCCCTGGCATGGTAGCATACAGAGGAAAACCTGGTTGGAGCTAGACTTTTCTTTCCATGTCATCCAAAGGGAACTCCATACCAGCTCACTATTTATTAGATCAGAATATCTGAACATATTTGGAGGTCAGACTTCAGATTTTATAGTTTAAATGTCAAACTTGAGTTTCAGGAGCTAAGAGCAAATCACAAGAATCACATCCCAAATGAAAAACACACCATTCAATAAAGGCTGATGACTTTGAACTAGCCAACCAGAAGCCTTCCAAAAGGAAATAATAACACCTTGACATTTTAGTACAAAATATTTGACAGGTGGTCAACATTTTTGTATTTTCATACATCTAACGTCTACTCCGAGGGACTACCCAAGAAAAACAGGCAACCCTGTCAGCATGGCATCACTTATGGCAGGGTAATCTTTACTTATGGATGACAAATTTCTCCAGTGTAACAGACAGAACCATCTTTTGCTCTTATTCATAGGAATACCTGTATCTTTGTTCTTCCCACAACAAAGCTCTTAATTATTTGCCAGTGCAAGGGGAATTACGTGTTTTAATCGCACCTTGTTTTCCCCATGCTGTTTTTAGCATTATATAGCTGACTACATTGCTTTCGTATAAGTTGATTATTTCACTTTCTCACTAACGTTAGGGAAAATCAGTAAGAGAGAGCATTGTATTAGGTCTCTCTGAGAAGGAGATAATTTTCCTCATAGCAGTCTTTATAGTGCTGTGCTTTGCGTTGGTAGCTAGAAAGGTGTTGATAATACCCAACACAGTTTTGGCTACTGCTGAGCAGGGCTCCACAGCATGAAGGCTGTCTAACACTCCCCCCTCACTAATAGACTAGTAGATGGGCAAGATCTCAGGAGAGGAAATAGCAGGACAGCTGACCAAACTGACCAAAAGGATATTCCATACCAGCAGAAAAAGTGAAGAGAAAGGAGAGGAAATGGGTAGTGGTGGCATTTGTTATTACACATTTTGTCTTCTGGAGCAACCACTATGTGTACTAAAGCCATACTTCCTGGCAAGTGCCCAGACATTGTCCACTGATGGGAAGTAGAGAATAAAATCTTTTGCATCCTTTTTGTCCTTTGCTTTTGCTCATGGCCTTTGCTTTTGTTGACCCATGTGGTTTGGGTTTTCCCCATCTTATTTTCTCCCCCCTCCATCCTGCTGAGAAAGGAAGTGATAGAACAGCTTGGTGAGCACCTGGCATCCAGCCAGGGTCAACCCACCATGAGCATGAAAAGCAGAGAACATTTAATAGGAACAGAAAACAAAGTCACTGAAACAGAAATGAAAGTTGTAGGTACTGTGACTCCCTTACAATCTCGTGACCACTGTATTAGCTTAACTATCGAAACTAAAAGCCATAAGGTATGCATCATTATAAATAAAGTTAATATTGAAACACACCTCAAAATATTTCAGAAAATGTAATAATGACTTAGTACTTTCCAAAACCCTCTAGTTATTCAAACATTTTTATGAACATTGTAGATTTCATATGTTCTAGAAATATGAGGATCCTTGTGAATGCAAAGAATAGAAGTAATGTCCAAGCATATCGGTGGCAATTATATTTTCTTGAAGTCATGGATGCTTGGTTTTGTGATGTTCAGAATTTGTAAATGGAGTTTGTACTCAGCTTGGTTGTCATGGTTTAAACCCAGTCAGCCATAAATCAGCCACGCAGTCTCTCTCTCACTCCCCCTCTTTTTTTCCTTCCCCCCTCTCCGAGAGGAATGGGGAGGAGAATCGAAAAGAATGTAACTCTCACAGGTTGAGATGAAAACAGTTTAGTAACTAAGGTATAACACAAATCACTACTGCTACCACCAATAATAATAATGATAAGGGAAATAACA
>JANHGB010068224.1:0-11186 GCA_026283785.1 Coracopsis vasa
AAAGTCAAAAACACAGCACTGCACCAGCTACTAAGAAAGAGAAAAAATGACTGCTACTGCTGAACCCAGGACACACACTCATCTGCACAGTGGTGTGTGGAGAATTAAAAAGCAATACTAATTTTCTACTGAGGTAGAAGGAGACCTGCTGATGTTTAAGCAGTGTCATTAACTGGGGGAAGACATTGTTTGGCTAACTTCTTATTCTCTGCTCTTCATTTGTCTCTGTTTGAATAGACGTTGTAATTGTCTTTTATGTATTCTTGTTATCAGCTTTAAATTTTTCCTAAATATGAGATAATATACATATATGCAGAAAGTTTATAAAGCTGTTCTTTTTTAAGACCTAAGAACATTTTACCCAGTTCTCATGGCTGCATTTCTTTACTGATCAGTAACTGACCACTGGACAAAGAGACCCACAAGGATTAAATTTTACAGCTTTTTAAAACAAACAAACAAACAAACAAAAAAACCCTTTGCAGATTCTATCTACAATATAATAGCATTTGCTATCAAGCAAAATTTGCCTAAAGATTAGACAATCAAAAAATTTGATTTTTATTCAAAATACATTCAATAGTGTAAAAATTCTTGTGTAGTTCCAAAATTACTTTGTAATAGACCAGATCTATACCTCCACAGGCAGCATTTTTCTTTAAAAAGGCTGTTTTGAATGATACTGTGCCAAAACCGGAGATGCTACGGCATCTTCCAAAACTGCATTTTTCAAAAGCTGAATAAGATAAATTAGGTAGTGTTAAAAAATCTGCTCTCATCACTATTATTTGCAGCATGAGCTACATTTCTACAGTAGTGGCTCCATGTTCTCACATAATTAGTTCTTAAAAATAGATCCTAACACAGGCATTTCCCTGATACAGGATTATATAGTTTGTAAATTCTTCACTGCTTACAAGCCAGCAGGAAGAAGTGGAGTACAACTCTGAAGATCTTACTGGTTTCATTCATGCTTCCATGCAAGCCAGAAGGAAAATAAATATCATGGAAGTATAAAAAGTACAGCTTCGAAAAATAAGACCTCTTTACTTGTTTTGCAAAGTGATCAGTGATGGTACTTTGTCAGAATATTTGTATGTAAACAGCAAGGAGCCTAACGAAAGCAAAAAAAAACACCACCACCACCCCCCCAGAAAAAAACAACAACAAACAAACACAAAAACCAACCCAAAACATGACAGTTAAAGGAACAAAATTGATTGCAATTTCTGTAATGATTAAATCAATATAAACCAGATCATTATGGAGTACTTAAACAGGTACTTAAACCTACACTATAAAGCATTCATAATTAACCTATTTTTCTACCTTTAAAAAAAATAAATAAAAAATTCCTTACAGAATCAGGTCAAAAAACTCTTCTTGAAATACTAGATCATATTTCAAACTCAATTACACGGAAAGCAATTCCTTTCACCAGTTATTGAAGCTAAATGCAAAATCCATAAAATATTAAGATTTTCCTTTAAAGATCCAGATTATAATTAATTTTGTGTACTTTTTTTCTTTATTTCATGAAGATCTTGCAGTTTAAAGACCTTGTGAATTTCTGTAGTGTGTTAATCGTGTGTCATTTTTACAACTTAACATGTACAATTTTAGTTTGGAAGTCAAAAAGCACAACAAATTCAGGTGACTCTATCCATCAGCCTCATTTAAATCCAAATAGTGAATGAGATGTAGCTAGTATCAGCGTAAAAGAACAGTAATCTGATAATTACTCATGGGCTAAAATGTTTTTAGTACAATTTTACGTAAGAATTGGTGCTAGTAAACTGAAAAATCCAATATAATTTACAGTATATAGGTTTAAAGACTTTATTTTCCATTTTCAATTTTGCATACTCTGTAGATGAAGACTTGGCTGGGGTTTACACAGGGTAAACTGCTTTCCACCTGTCTACCCTGAATATCATTACCATAGTCCTCATAGCAGATACTGAACAGCCTTAAATCAAGTATTACATGGAATTATTCTATGTTTGAGATAATAATTGTGTGCTTCTTCGTATTAGCTAGAGAAAAATAAGTACCTTCTAAAGGTGTTTCATCACAGATGTTTATTTTGCAGTGAGATAGATCATTTATTGAAGATTTATTTCTGATGTCTGTAAAAGGGCAAAGTAGAGTTTAGGTTTAGCTTTCTGACTTAGCTAAATTAAGAAAACAATCTTATCCAACATTTTTGGCAGAAAGAAAGAAGTAAGGGATGGAGGAAAGTGAAGGACATATTCAGCCCTCACTGTGGTGGTGGTCACACTATTAGAGTGATTAAAGCTACTTTGAATATGACTGTGAAAGACATAATCACAACTCTTTAATATAATGTTGCTATACACTAATTTATGTAATTAATGGTGAATTGGGAGAAGTAAGTGAGGTTCTAGAATATAGTTTTGTTAATACATATTATATTGTTCTGGATTTTTCACTGTGAAATATTGGCAGTTATGCTTTGTAATTCACCTTTCAAGGGAGATGAAGTAAAAAGGTGACATAAAATAACAGGGACAAAGACAGTATCTGGAAAGTATTAGGAAGAAGCCCTTACACAACATACAGATAGAATCACACTGTCATACTTTCTTCAAACATGGGCAAGATGGATTCATACCTGGACTACAAATAAGTAGGAGACTAAAAAACCTTTTAAGTTCATGAGAGATCTTATGAGAACTTTGCTGAAAATGAAAGCATACCTACTGCAAATGTGTTAGATTTTTCTCCCATCGATACAGGTAAAGTCAATGAACACATTGAAGAAAATTGCAAATTTATGTAAATGAGTGCAGCTCAACTGTATTTCTGTAGCAGCATGATGACCTATAGTTGGAGATATTCTGTCCCACTATCCAAAAGTCCTTTGCAAAGGTATAAGCACGACAAGTGTCTTTTCCTTCTTTAAGGGTGTCTTGTCAAGGAACAAAGGATAATAAAAAAGGGAAGACTTAAACAAGAGCATACAGGGACACAAACCTGACAGACAAACGATAAGGAAGGCAGTGAAACACACAGACCTTAAAAAGCAAACATTGAAACAATGTCAAGATGCAAACCTTGCCACTTACACTAATCAGTGGTCCATCAAGAAACAGGTGCTGCTTTCAGGAAGATCAACCTGGACTTTGCAACTGATAAGACTGTAAACTGTGGGCACTCTGGAACAGGAGGGGTGGAGGAACTGATAGAGTTGTACAAACAAATGGGGGACCGTGCAGAGGAAGGGGGAGCAGAGGGGAACAAAAAGTGGGTATAGAGAGAAAGCAGTATAATAAGGGGCTGGTCATGTGTAAAACGGGACTGGTCAGCACACTTATCTGGATGAGCTCTGCACCTGATCACCCATCTGTCCTGTCTTCTTCTCTCTTCTTTTTAAATCTTAACTTTTATAGCGGATCTGCAAATGTGCATGTGTTTATAAAATTGTGTGCTACACTAGTGATGTTCTGCCTTTGCTACCCCAAAAGGAGGAAGGGATGTTGCTGTCTGTGCCTGTGTCTGGTGCGGGTCCTAAATGTGGGTGCTGCTGAAGGCAGCGCCTTGCCTGTGGCTGTCTGTGTGACTGGCTATGTCAGTGCCCTCTGTGCATGTGTCTCTGGGATACATGCTCAGCATGTATGCGCTGGGCAGGAGAGGTCCTGACCAGAGTGGCTGTAGAGGGCCAGGCTTCTTACATCACCTAACATCTTTACTAATATCTTTGATTAGACAGCAACCTAGTAGACTCTTACTGCCCCTAAGCCAATATTGTAAGACTAGAACATCATTTAAACACAATCTCTGGAAAACCTGAAATGACATCTATGTTAAGAACAGACAGTAGATGGGGGGCATTGCGTGTTATAGAGTGGTTGATGAATTATTGCATCTGTAGACTACTACTGAAATAACTTGGAATATGTTAGAAATAAAACTTTCTTATGCCATTTATCTAGTATTTTGTGTATTGAACCGAAATACACAGTATTCTGTTCTGTGCTCCTAATTGGTTTTGTGTCCAGGCAATGTAAAAAAATAATACGAAATAACCCAACATAAAAATAAAAATCAGGATTACTAGAGGAAGCCTTTATTTCTATAAATTCCTTTAGTCCATTCAGAAAGATTCAGACAGATATTTTGCAATTTTTTTTCCTACACTGGACCAGACACAGATATGCTAAAATAATTTTAAAAGCAAAGCACCAGCCTGCCATGTTATAATGTTTAAAATAAAGGAGGGGATCATTTATTAGGTTGGATTATTCTTTTCAAAACCAGTAATTATTTTGGAAATAGCTGGTCTCATTTCATAAAAGCTTGTGATGACTTGGGAACAGCTCCTGAAACTTTAAGACATCTAAAAGAATTGCCAAGAGGCACTAATCCAAGCGAGTAACAGTATATCATAGCAATTAACATCTACTATTTAATAATGTATGAGTTTTATGGCTCCAGTATGTGTTTCCAGGTGATATATACAAGTCTAAGAAAATTAAGAGTTGACAATCTAATGGTAAAATAAAAAGAGGAACCAGAGATTTTACAAAAGACTTCATTCATTACGCATGTAAACAAATGAAAAAAACCCCAACCATCTTCTACAAGCAGAGGAAAACTACAGAATTTAAGCTTGCAATGTCCAGGCTTGTTAACTGATTTAAGTAATAATCAAGCTTTATGCATAAAATTGATAAATTTAAACTTAAAAAACAAATAAACAAACAAAACCACTCAACCTCCCCATTACAGTACATCTTATATATCTGTTTTTAATTAACAGAATAAATGCATACAAATGAGAGAAGGCCAAAAGATTATTGTAAATATGGCAACTGTTGCAATTGTTTGTGAAACTAAATGATTTTAACACTGTATTAATTACACACGCAGTTAGAAGTAAATTATAATGTAAACTTTAAAGAAGCAAGGTTTTTAATTAGTGTGTTTTCCACAGATCTGTTTCCATTATTTCAGTGACAAGTCATCTTAATGAGTGAAATAATGCATGTTTAGTTTTAGTGATATCTGAAACAAAGACTTTTTTGAAAAGTCTTTGTAAGAAATATGTAATTATACAAAGTTCTGAAACATCCTTACTATAGTTGTGTGTGACTGAACATGAAAACCAAAGAAGATGGCTTTCCATACTTTCAAATTGAGGCATAATAAATGCCTAGTAATGATTATGATGAATAGTCCATTCTATTCATTAAGTGTGTGGGTGGGTTTGGTTTTTTCTTTAATCAACATTATTGCATACAGCTTTTGCATATTTAAAATTGAAAAAGAAAATATGGAGAGTAAAGCATGTTTGCAGTTTTTTCAGTGGGAAATACTGCATAGAAACGGAATAGAATCATAGAATCAGCTAGGTTGGAAAAGACCTTTAAGATCATCAAGTCCAAACATTACCCCAGGACTGCCACGTCCACCACTAAACCATGTCACTAAAGGCCTCATCTACACAACTTTTGAACACTTCCAGGAATGGTGATTCCATTGATTTTTCTTCTATGTATTTTTCTCTTTACAGACTTTCATCTGACAATCATCACCATAGTAGCTTAACACCTCACATTCATTGGTATATTTCTTCCCATAAAAAAATGTCATGATAAAATATCTTGGCTTTATTTTCCTAGTAAGTCTAAATAACTTGTAGACTGGATCTAGTTTTGTAAGAAAAGGGAACTTTACAGTTCTGAGTTTAGATCTATGATTTAGATCTATGATCTCACAAATCTGAAAGAAACTCTTCTTACTTGTCTGTACGGAAATAGATTATTTTAGCTGTAGCTAAAGAGACTCAGAAGACTACATGCAAAATTTTTAATATCATTGTGAGGAGAACTTGTATCTCTTAGATAACCTCTCAACTGTTGATTAGAACAATGTCAAGACATGAGCTCAACTACTGATCAATTACTGTTTGTACTATTCCTTACTACTACTGTTTGGCACGTAGGCAATCCCCTGTTAGAGGTGATCTTTTACTCAGTAGCGTAGGTATAAATCTGGAAGACTAGAGTCTACAGTTCTCATGGCATTGATGGGTTGAGAAGATAATGTGATGTATATAGAAAGTCCTTACAATCTTTAACGAAGCAATAATTAGACACCTAGTCAAAAGGAAATTTACAAGTCCAAATAAAATTCTTACCAGTAGTTTCACCTCACTCTTTTCAGGAACCTAATTTATGTGTTTAAAGACAGAAAGTAGGGTGAGAGAATCAGACAACCATTAAGAATGCACACACAGATGTGTTCAAGCACATTCAGGTTTTTTGACAAGTTCACACATAGTCACGTTGGTTAAGAGAGGCCTTGTTGATAGCTTAAGATATCAAAGGATTAAAAAAAAAAAAAAAAGAAAATCCTATGTTCACTGGAGTGATCACTTAGGGCTATTTGGCAGCTGGATCACAGGAATTCACTGGAACAACATTTTAGGTAAGTCTCACTCGGTCCAGATGAAGACGCCATTTAGACAGCGACTTAACATCTTGTCGAAACAGAGTTGTGATAGGCAAATTAGCTTATTTTTTAATTTTATTCATAATCTTGCTCTTCATCAATACCTCTGCAAGAGAAGTGATAGCTGGAGGCTAGTCATTGTACTCACAGGCATCTCAAGAGTCCCTTTATATCTAGATAGTTATGTTGAAGCAAGGAAAAGGTACTAAGTTGTGGCTCTGCCCGGGGTCTTTAATGCACATTGACTGACCTTTTCTGAAGACATTATTGAGGTGATGTCATGATGGAATGCCAGAAACGAAAGTCTGATTGTTCCCAGATTTTAGTCAGAGGTGTTAAGTAGAAGGACAACTATTCACCTTCTCTTTGTACAATGCAAAAATATGTCCAAAATCCCTATGCCTATTTCACCACTATTTATCAGAGCTTTGGAATTTTCTGACAGCACACTGCAATAGACACATGCCTACTACAAACTTCCCAGCTCACACATGGGCAAAGAGTACCCTTTGACTTACTTGTGTGTCCTAGAAAAAAATACAGAAATTAATGCTTTAAACAGTAGCTTGTCAGTGTACTCTTCCTGTATTTTAGCTGGAATACTTTAACAAATGTCTGCATCTGCAGTGTTGCTTCTTTAAATGCAATTTGATCATTGTAGTTTATAGAACGTGACTGCTATTTCAGAAAATGTTTTTGAGTTTCCAGTAACTTTTTAGCTTTAAAAAAAATATTTTAAGATGGAGAGAATGGCAACTAGTTATTGACATAAAATCTGGATCTTCATCTGGCAAACAGCAGGTTGATAAGCATTACATCTATCATATAGGTTTGTTTTTTTAGGGACATATAGGTTTGCTTTTTCTTGTAGAGCCTGACCCCAAAATTTTCTGTCCACTGTCACCTTTAATCAGAAGAAAAATAAAGAAAAGGAAACAATCTAACAGGAACAGTTTTTCAGAACAGTAAATCAAAATTGACAGACTTTGAGACCAAGAATTGGCCGCAATTTTGAACCATTATTTTAAATCAGTTGAGTCAGTTTTTCTTCCTGGAGTAACAACAGATTTGGGGGGCGTTGGGGTTGGGGAGGGATGGTCGTGGAAGTTGTAATCTACTTTTTCTTTTGTGTTTTGGGTTTTTTTGTGGTTGTTCTTTTGGGTGTATTTTTTGGTAGTGGTTTTTTTTTTGTTTGCTTTGTTCTGCTTGGGTTTTTTGTTTTGTTTCTTTTTCTGGGTTTTTTTTTTTTTTTTTCAAATAAAACATACTTAGAAATGATAGTTTCAGTTACTTGGCAAATTTTATATGTTTACTGATTTTTAAAAATCATTGCAGTAAAACAGCATTCGTGGAAAGAATACAATATAGAAAAGCTTTTCTATAAAGTACTGATCATGTATTGAAGGTACTCGAGATTGAACAATGAAAACATGAACAGGATGAATGGCAATATAAAATATCCTAAAAGAGCCAGCATTAGTTCCATCCACTCATTATTAAGTGCTTAAATTATAGTATTTTCAGAAATTTCATAAACTCATGGGAACATTTCTGGCCTTGGAATAAACAGAAAGAACTCAACACATCAGAATGACAAATTTTCTGCGTTGCAGTTAGTGCAGTGCAGTGTCTGTCATTTGTGCATGGAGTCAGTAATAAAACCATAGCAATCTGACACTTTGCATGGTCCTGTTTTTAAAGTCCTTGTAGGGGGGTCTTTCAGTTTCTTGAAAGACTTCTTGAGTTCACAATTATACTTCTGATGGTTCCCAGACTGGTTAATTCTTGCTCCGATTTAGGAAATGCTGAAACTTCTTTGCTTGTAAGAGGTCTGAAATTTTTTTCCAGCCATTCTTGGACAGTCTTTTAGCAACTATTCAAAAAAATTTCCATCTTAGCTGGAAGCTTGATTTGTTTCTTTCAAATTGAAATTTTCAACATTACTTTATTTTATTCAATGGTTATTACTGAAATGTAACAGGGATTACTAAAAGTTAGCTCACTTCAGAATTAAGTTATGTATTGAACTATCAGTTATATGTGACAGTGACTATGCACACTGTGAGTAACCGATGATATTAGGATTACTTCTAAGACTAAATTTTATATATTAATTTTTAAATACAAATTCTCAACTGCTACTGTTTCTTTTTATATTAGCTTATGTTTTGATTAGTTGGGTTACACAATTACATATATTTACGTTTAGGTGAAAGGTACTCAGTATTTCATAGTTAAAGACCCAGCAACTTATGCTAATTTTATTGCAATGCTATTAAAAAAAAAAGTGTAACTAATTTTTAAAAGTATTCTCCAAATACAAATAATTTTCATACTTATGGAATTTTATATTCAGGATTTAAAATAAAAATAATAAATTCTGAAAAGAAGTACCAAGCTTTAGATGTTCTATTTTCATTCAAATCCAGGCAATTCAATTTTGGTTTTCTTCCTGGTTTTTTTTTTCTTTTTTGGGGGGGCGGATGGCGGGTTCAGCATAATGAGTGACTCATTCTAAGACTAAGCCTTAAAACTGACGGCTTTGAAATTGCTGAGGTGAGTAGCTCGAGAGAGGCCGCCTTCAACACCTGAGCGACGCGAAGCTCAGCTGCAAGGTCCCTCAACTCAGAACTGCAACAGCCACTGAAAGTCCTCGACAGGACTTGCGCAGGAGCCGGCAGCTCAGCCGACGCGAGCAGCTGACTCACACGGGCGCCACACGCCCTGACTGGGTAAAAACCTGCCCCAGGAAGAGAGAGCGACGCTCGGGGCGTGGCGTAGCTGTTTGCGGCGGCGGCCGAGCGGAACGCGGAGCGCACGGCTCTTGACCAGGGGACGGTCTGGGAGCTCTGCTCTGGCTGCCCCGGCGGTGGCAGCGTAGGCACCCAGACAGAGGCGATGAGAGAGGAGGCTGCAGCGCAGAGGTCGGAGTGTAGAGAGTGCCTGCCCTGGTCTTGTGAGGGGAGGGTGCACAACGGGCAGGGCTGCACTCGGTGGTCCTGCCGCAGCAGGTGGCTGAGCTGTGGGATGCTGTCAATAGGCTGAAAGATGTCAGGGAAGCTGAGAGGAAGCAGCACTGCTTGCTCCAGGCCCAAACTGTGCAGGGGCCTCGAGTGCCCATCGTAGCACATGGAGGAAAAGAGGGTATTAACCCTGGAAGCTGGGAAACAGTAACAGAAAAAAAAAAAAAACAAAAACAAAAACAGGAAGTAGAGGACAATTGTAAGTAAGGGGCTTCCTCCTAAATCTGATGTGCCCACCCAGAACTGCTTTGCAGTTCTGCAGGGGGCTAATGAGGAAACACACCCCTTCCCACATGAACAACCAGCTGATGCACCAGTAAAGAGGATCGCTGATGGTGCTGCCAGGAAAAAGCAGCAGGTCATAGTAGTAGGGGACTCTGAAAGGCATAGAGGCACCCATCTGTTGGCCTGACCCAGTCTCAAGGGAGGTGTGTTGCCTACCAGGGGCTCGGATCAGGGATGTTGCAGAGAGGCTGCGTGCTCTAGTAAGTCCCACTGATTATTACCCACTTCTAGTGATCTGTGTGGGTGCGAGTGATATAAACAGCAGTAGCCCAGAGAACATTAGGAAGGACTACAGAGCATTAAGAAGGACTACCACCTGAGAGAGGTGGTTAGGGACCCTGGAGCTCATATAGTCTTTTCATCAATTCTCCAGGATAGAGCGGAGGACCTTAAAAAGGCTAGGAGGATTTGTCAGGTTAATAAATCATTAGAAGGGTGGTGCCATAATTAGGGTTTGGGTATCTAGAACATGGGACTCAGTTTAGGAAGCCAGGTCTACTGGGGGCTGGTGGAGCTGGTCTGACAATGAAGGGGAAGAGCGGTTTTGGTAGGAGGCATGCCAGACTGGTCAAGAAAGCTTTAAACTAGATTTGTTGGGGGAGGGGGGACATCATTCCATCCCAACACACCCAGTCAGTTGCTAGCACCTATGACATATACTCGGATCAATGTAGAGATATTTCAGCTGCTCCAGCCAATGAGCCAGCTTCATTTGGAGCTCAGCTCAGATGCCCCTATAGAAACACCTGCAGTATGGGGAACAAACAAGAGGAATTAGAGATGTGTGCACGTCTACAGGGATGTGATATAATGGATATCACGGAAGCATGGTGGGATGGCTGATATGATTGGAGTGTTGGAATGGAAGGTTACAGGTTCTTTAGAAAAGACATGCATGGCAGATGGGGAAGGGGAGTTGCTATTTATGTTAGGGATAGCCTGGAGAGTATGGAACTCTGTCTGGGGGCAGGTGATCTGTCAATAGAGAGTTTGTGGGTCAGAGTTAAAGGGAGAACAGAGATGGGAGACATTACTGTGGGGATGTGTTACAGACTGATCAAGAGCGGACGAAGTGCTCTGTAGACATAGAAACAGCCTTACGCTCACAGGCACTTGTTCAAATGGGGGAGTTCAACTACCCTGATATCTGTTGGAGGGACGGTACGGCCTGGCACAAGCAATCCAGGAGGTTTCTCGATTGTGTGGAAGACAACTTCCTTCTGCAAGTAATAGAGGAGTCGACAAGGAGAGGTGCCATGCTTGACCTTGTGCTCACCAAGAGGGAGGGGCTGATTCTAAATGTAACACTCCAGGGCAGCTTTTGTGTCCTGGGTTCAGCAGTAGCAGTCATTTTTTCTCTTTCTTAGTAGCTGGTGCAGTGCTGTGGTTTTGACTTTCAGC
>JANHGB010068233.1:0-13869 GCA_026283785.1 Coracopsis vasa
CTTCCAGGAGAATCTGCTCCAAGATTTTGCCAGGCACAGAGGTGAGACTGACTGGTCTGTAGTTCCCTGGGTCATCCGTTTTCCCCTTCTTGAAAATGGGGTTATATTTCCCTTTTTCCAGTCATCGGGAACTTCATGTGACTGCCATGATTTTTCAAATATAATGGACAGTGGCTTAGCAACTTCATTTGCCAGCTCTTTCAGGACCCGCGAATGGATTTCATCAGGTCCCATGGACTTGTGCACGTTCAGGTTCTTAAGACGGTCTCGAACTAGATCTTCTCCTACAGTGGGCCTAAGGTCTTCATTCTCACAGTCCCTGTGTCTCCCTTCCAAGACTTGGGTGGTGTGGACACAGCATTTGCCAGTGAAGACTAAGGCAAAGAAGTCATTCAGAACCATAGCCTTCTCCAAATCCAGGGTAGCCAGTTCTACTGACAGCTTCTTGAGAGGGCCCACACTTAATGAAGTATTCACCCAAATTAATCCAAAAGTCTCTCAGTTTGTTAGATTCAAAATATTTTTTTACCATCATCACTATTTTCATCTAACATTTTCAGTGTTAATAAAATTTAGTAATTCAAATATTTGCAAAAGCAAATTAATATTAATAATTGAGCAAGCTATACCAAAATTACTTTAACGTAGGCAAATGTGGAACTCTTCTTGCAATGTTTACCTTGCTACTGAATAAACTGTCCTCACATTTTTTGCATTACGCTGGGCAGAGCTACAGAACACTGGCAGAACTTACCTCCCCTTCTGTAGACTGCAAGTGCAGTTCTTTCCTACAGGTAGCCTTTAAGTCTCCTGCAGCTGCATTGACTTGCACTCCCCTGGGTGCTTCCATCACCAAAGATCTAGTAGGAGATTCAAGTCTGAAACACAAAAGCAATCACTAGGAAAAAATGCACTGAATCAAGGCACCAAAGCCTACCCAGCCCCCAAACCCACACTGCATGTAGAAATGAATGCGTTTTTAAAGGTAAAGTAAAAATGAGTTATGTGTGTGATTCTCGCACTACACTTTATGAGCTGTAGAAAGAAAAAATTAAGTACCTGTTTAAATCTATTCCTATTTAAGACAACATTTAGGCAGATGCTGATATAAGCTTGTCTACTTAGTGATGCTTTCCAGCATTAGCACCTAATTTACTTAACTATACTAATACTAAAATATAGGTACTTAAGAATCCACACATTTCCATGAGTGTTTCTGTAGAGACAGGTTAGTAGCTAAAGTCTGCTTAGTGTCTGGTAAGAAATGTCAACTAAATAACAGGAAAACAAAACACTTAAAAGTTTTAAGTAATGATGTAAAACTGATTAAAATTACTCTGCCTTCACCGGCTCATTCATACTTTGGAGTAGGTGTAGCAGCATTATGTATGAAGAAGAGAAGAGAATCTGTTATGTCTCTATTATCGTGCGTGTTTTGCATGCTTTTTCTGTTCTGCAAAATACTTGTTATGCTCTTCAACCCTGTTATAATAGTGTTATGACCCATATCATTGGGTCTTGGTATCTGTCCTCAAAACAACTACTGTTCTTCTACTGTCAGTCTTTCCATTTCTCTCTACTGTGTACCTGAGATCCTCCATCACCTTTAATGCGAACTATAATACTTTCTTAGCTATATGATCCTACAGTACTGTACAGGTTTCTCTTAAAAGGGAAGTACTAATGCAAAGATTTCATAAAAGTCCAGCTGACACACTGAGTAGGAAAGATGACTGGATGAAGACCGTATTGAACTAAGAAACAAAAATTTGGATTCCAGTTGTGTTCAGCTGTAGCCTTACTGTATAGGCCCATTAAGAGCGAGAAAAATCTTTTAATCCATTTATATCCCAAAAATATAATGACAGAACACAGTTCCACTTTACCTGAACACCACCTTTTTGTAAGACGAAATGTATTAATGACAGAAATATCTAGAATGAGTAGCTTGAAGCAAATACTGTATTTCCCTCTTCAACAAATTGTGTTTTGAATGTTAGGTCACATCCATCCAAAAATATAATGGGGTACTAGATATATAAAGGAAAGAGTAGATTGACAAAGAATTTGCTACAGAAAAGCCAAATGAAAGATCTGTCAAGCTATGGAACAAGAGAATTTTAGTGTATTCAACTATTTAATATTTTAAGTGTACAGAATAGTGATGGATTATCATTTTGAAACCAAAATGCCACATTTGCACGCACAGTAAGTCACCGAGATGGTGTCTGTAAAATATTTCTCTTTGTTACATATCACTGAAACTCAGGAGTGGAAGGAAAGAAAATGTATCTGTACCTAAACGGTCCAAGAGAACAAAAAAGGAAAGCAATTATTTGGTAACACAAATGGAACTATTAAAAAGCAGGTGTCCAGATACAGGAAAACACTATTTACAGCCACCTATGTAAAAAAAAGCATACATGGGATACATACGGATAGGAGCAGTAGAAAAATCTGTATTTCTGTTAGTGCTAAGCCACTTTATTTCCTTTCATTTTTTTTTTTTTTGACACTGTAGCAAGAAGTTAATAGAAGGTTTTGCAGTTCTTTGTACCAGGAAGAATCTGAGTATCATGAATTATTTAATCATGTACATCAGTGTTTTTCAAGTGGTGGTTTGTGAACTTCTGATGGCTATAAGATAGCAGAAAAAGAGCTTCTGAAACCTTTTAGAAACAATATAAACTATAAAATTTAGAACTTAGGTTTTTGAAAGTGCTGTTGCCTTAAAGAGGTTTTATCTTGAATTTAAAATGAAACTATCTGTATAAATGTTAAATGATTGTATACTGCCACTCCATATTTTTCAGCAGGATATTTTTTTGTGATTTATAACCTACTTTCTAGGAATATTAACATTTTTTGGTGCTTTCAGCTGCCATTTCATAATCATGAAGACAAAAGTGCTCTTAACTACATTTATTGCCTTGAATTTATAGGTATTAGCAAAGTCACAAATATTTCTGGTTTCCTAACATCAAAACCACTCTCAGACCTGACTGAAATTTTTCAACAGGTGGAGAATAAAATCTATTTAGGAATATGTTTCAAGAAACTATGATTTTGTTTGAAGAATAAACTTTCTTCTTTCTCCTGAAACATATGAGAGCGTATAGCTCAGTTGTTTTTTCTGGTGTCATCACTGTTTTTCATGGACTATATTAACATAAATGATTTCCAGTTTGTCTGGAAGTCTAAAATAAAAGACATTTGGGCAGTTAATTTCTGAACTTGAGAAGTTAATAGCAGCCTTCTACACACTATGGAGAAGAAAATCCTTTTTCAGACAATAGCTCTTTTTAGCAACTTCCTGAAATCAAATAATGTGGTAGAAATGTCAATGAATGGCTGATTATCAGCCACCCATCAACAAGTAAAACTGAATGACTAAATCTGTTTTACAGTTACTAACTTACTTTTCTTAATATTATTCTTTGGATGATCTACATCTGAAAAATGACTTAGCTGCACAATCTGCAGGATGCTACTGGAAATGCAAAGTCTATACACACAGAGAGATTATTTCCTTAATGTTTTGAAATAAATTAGGTTTTATATGCAGTTAGTTTACAATATTTTTTGTCATATTTCTGAAAGCTTTAATCTCTACTATAAACTTATTGTGACACTCCACATTGTAATACTCATTTCTCCAAGGAAAAATGAATTATAACAATAGCTTATCAAGAATCTGCTTTCCTTTCAGATCTGCTGATGACCTGTCACAGTGGCATTTGCATCTATGAATCCTATTCATGCAATTTATTTTTTATTTCCCAAACAATAAATGGCTATGATGGAGAAGGTAACTACTGCTATTATTAGACAGAAACTACAATACTGTAGGAAAGACAAAGAAGCTTTTAAAATGAGGTTTTCAAGTAATATAGTCTGTCGATTAACTGTATGTGATGCAGACAGATGATTTATCCAGAGCTGAGAAGGGTTTTTTCTCTTTTTAATTATCAATGGTTAATTTGTGAAAAAAGATAAATTTCAGAGGATCAAAGCTATGTGACTTTGAGCTGAATTCATTAAAGAGCTATTGCTAAAAACGGCAACTTTTCAAATATCTTCAATATGTTCCTTTGAAGGTATTAACATATTTCTCATCAGAAATGCAGAAACATTCATTTTTCGTTTGGTATTTCCTGTTTACAAGTTGACCTAGATTGTATTAGAGGAAAATAATTAAAAAAATATGAACCAAAAGGTTTAATTTGGGGGTTTAAGAAATATTTCAGGTTTACCTTTTGTATATCCCTCATACTCACATGGGATATGATTTATCTATATTAATTTTGCTCTGTTAGCTAGCAGAAGTTATTTCTTAAAAGAGAAGGAAATAGAATATTTCCCTGTTCAGATGTGAATAATTTATTTGCTTCTTGTCTATTTAGTGGATCCAATCCATGCTACTTAGTAAAACGGCTAATATGAACCTCCACCAGTTTGGAATTTGGGTTCAAAATGAGATTAAAAAATAGGCTGTCAACTAGAGATCGCACAGGAAAAGCAGGTACTCACTTCCTTTTTACTGGCACCTTTACAGCTGGGGGTCAAGAAATACTTCAAAGTATTTAACTTTTATATACGATGGCCTTGCCAATGTACATCGCTGTGGCTTTTTTTCAGTCAGCATAGAAATCCTGTTATAAAAAAGGGATTTTGCAAACATAAAACCAATGGAAAACCTACACATTGATTTGGTCACATTTTTGTAGATTTCTATACACTAAAATAATTGTGACATCGATCATGCTGCCTGTAGTTGAAGAGTTGTGTCAGACTGAGGCTGCAGAGATGTAAGATACACAAGGAAAAAGGAAGGCAAATGGTTGTCTCAAGCCTTGCTTTTCCCTGCTTCCTACTTCTTGCTTTTAAACAAGCACTCCCAAACCCAAAACCCCATAGATAGTAGCGCTTTTTTCTTCTACAAGTGAACAAACCATTTTGTTCCAAATTTGGATTAAGATTTTTTTGCAAAATATAATTTTGAAAATGTTGTTTTACAGAAACACCAACAATTTTAAAAATACATTCTTTCCATTTCTGTGATTATGAAAAGAACAGCTAGCTGCCCTGACACTCGAGGAAACTGGTTTCAAGAGTCCTCCACTGAGACGGACAGTCCTTTAAGGAGTCCCCTGAGCACTAATGGTGCTTGATAAAATTAGGGTTTTCATTCCATCCATTTCCTGGAAATCAGTCTGCAAACTCCAGTAGTATTCATAAATAGCCAAGTAATTTTATGATCATGGTGACAAATACATCTGGAAGCATTTTTTTAAGATGTTATAACTATTTAAACAGAGGATTCTTTATTATCTGCATGTGACATCACAATGGGAATGCTCTGAATATAAAATTGCTAGTCACTCATTTTAAACTCATTACTTATACTATTTACAAGATTATACATGCACTTTTAAACATATAAAGTGACTAAAAATATCATTTTGGTACATGTAAATGTATCAAAATGTGTACTTTTTTGAGATACATATGAATCATTGCCAGAACAGTTATTTCTCCTGAAGCTTGTTGCATTCTAATGCTTGTTGCATTAACCAAATGCTTATATTTTCAGGATGCTTGGTGGTTGTTTTTTTTTTTAATAAAATGCATATGTAAATGTGCAGGCCTCATGAATCCTTAGTATTGCTCACTGATCAACAGTTATTCTTCATCAAGAAGTAAAATTCTCACATATTCATGTGAAGCTCTCTTTGATTTATGTGGGAACCCAAACTTTAAGGGAACAATTTGTCACTATTTTGTGACTTCATAACATGAGTCTTAAGTTAGAAATGTTAAATAGATATCTTAAGGAATGAGTAATAGCCTAAACCAGTAAATATTAACATGACTTTGCTTTGCCAATATCCAATTTGGCAACTCATGGACAATAAACTTAAATAGGACAATTTATTGACTTAAATCAGAACTGAAAATTGGGATTCACTATACCCTTTCATGTTATGTCTGTGCTCTGTGTGTCACTGACTTTGGCATGTGTCAGCATGCCCTTATTGTAACTCCTGAAATTCTCATTAACCCAGAAATCACCACACTGGGCTCAAATCTGAGTTCTAATTGTCTTGTACATGCCACTGGTTTCAATTCAGAGGGTTTGCATTATCATAACAACACCTGAAACCACTGAATATTTTAATGTTATTTGACATAGAAGATAAATCAGAAAAACAATTTCCCCAGATAGGGAAATAAAGGATCTCTTATGGGAATATTAAAAAATATTAGTCACTGAGGCGGAAAAAGTAAGGAATAGAATGTCATCGAAGAATTTTTCGGTGATGTTATTAAAGCACTTGGAAAAGTGAAGAAACATCAAGGAAAGGTGAGGAGTGCTGCAGAGATAAAGTATTTAAAGCAAGAGCTCAGCAAAACAAGCAGGTTATGTGAGGAAAATTAGAGAGAACTTAATGTCTGGTTGTTTCTTAGAGTGGGTGAGGACACAGCCAGAATAGCTAAACACAAGGAAAATATAAAAATAAATAAAAAAAATTAAGAACATAAACCAAGGCCAAACTGGAATCTCAGGTAGCAAGAATTCATGCATTATGGAATGCAAAGTCCACTAAAACTCAAACTTTTGTGAATCAAAAGACTTAGTAGAAATTTGAGGTCTAGAATGTGTGCTTTCATTTCTGACAGAAAAAACACAACATGCTTCGAAGTCTAAATGTTCAGGCTGTGAGACAAAGATCTGTGTATGAGACAATCCAAAACAGTCCCTTAAGAAAAGGTACGGGAAAAGAATTCCTCATATCCTTGACACCTGAGTGCTACCCCTATTCCACCCAACGCACTCCTCTTCCCATAATGTTCCTTACTTTTGTTCTGACCTGAAACCCCTTCTACACATGCCCTGCCACTCCACTAAACATCCTCATGTAAATTTTATTTTCTTCCCAGAAATAGCTCCATTACCTGAGTTGTATTTCAGAATATATTTTCTTAAAATAGAAATATATCTTGTCAGAGATTGAAGCAACAGGCACACAGATAATGCTCAAGTGGTTGTCAAGAGTAAGATCTGAACATAAAGTGCCAGAGGTAGATTGAACAGCCAAACTGTGCTCTTTGAACAACTGGAAATGCATGAGAACTGGTTGACATAAAATATTCTCAGTTTTGAAAACTATTAGCTTCCTGTGCTTAGGAAGTGACAGTCCAGACCACCTGTAATCCTCCAATGATGTTTTCAATATTGTTTCCCTAAAGTGCCTTAAGGTTATATAATTGAATATATTTTAGCTGATCTACATCGTAAGGAAACTGCATCTCATGTGGAAAATTATTCTGCTGAGATTCCTTTAACAGGTTTGCTTCAACTTCTTCAGATTAAGCCTAGCAGAGACCTTGGAATGATGTTTAATGAACAAGAAGTGTAATGCTAGAGAGAATCCTTGCTTAAGAAAGAAATCATCGTAAATTCGGCACAAGGCTTTATTTCTGCTGAAGAAGGATGTTTCTCAAGGGGATCATGCTGTTGCTACTTGATAGAAGTTCTTCACATAAATGTAATTTAAAGAAACAAATGCACTTCAACTGAAAACCAGGTCCTTAAGGCCCTGGAAAGAAATCTTCAGGCTGTTTTACTTCTTAAAGTCAAAGAAGTAACAATCTTTCTTTGTTGACTGATGTCCATAGAAAATTCTATGAAACTGTCTTTTTTCAGTCTTTGCATGTGGGTGGATTAAAGTACTACAAAAGCTGTCTGAGACAGATTTCTTTATCAAAATGCTGGGAGAAGGATGCCATACAAATACTTACTGATGTTCTGTTTGCATGTTTTATTCGGGGGCTGAGGGAGGGTGTGTGTAAACAAGGCGACAGACCTGTAAAAATCTGTTTCCTATTACATGAAGTTAACATCCGTAGATGTCTGCTGCTGATAGTTGTTTCTCTTTAAAATTTTTCTCTTGCGAGTGGAGACTACTGAATTTGCAGAGCCAGGAGGGAAGGAAAGAGTTTGTGTTGGCTTTCTAACAAATGTGAAAAGTTGTTGCAAAATCGGCTGCCTTTCCTTCTTTTCTTTCTTAATATGATTGGCGTGGTTGGGGCTCATCCAGCAGAGATAAAGGCTTCTCTAAGAAGATCTTCCTGAGCACTGGTTTGTGGAAGTTCACTTGATCTTTGAGGGTCTGTACTGCCTACATGCCCATGAAGACAAGTCAGCAGCTGCAGTGAATAAATTGAATTAGAGGGGAGGTCAAGATACTGATGTCTTTGATGCTTAGCTCTGGACAGTTGTTAGTCTTGTATTAGTAGGGAAGGAGGCTGAGTTTTGGAAAACAAAAAAAAGGAGCAACACAGTTATCCAGAGATCTTGAAAACTTTCTAGATAGTGGCTGATTTGTTGCCTGTGGCCGTACAATCTTGTTTCCCTGCCTGTGCATCAATAACAGTATGTTTGCACACACACAAACATTTAAGGCTTAGTGAAGCACAAGACTTAAACTCCGGTGCAGATTGTTAAGCTTTTAATGCAGCCTTGTTATCATCTCCATCTTTCTCTGCTGCTCATCATCTAATTGAGGGTATACACATAAGGGAATTAGCAAGGTACCTGCCAGCATTAGATGTAAAGCTCTCAACAGATTATCTGCTAAACAATAAGTAGTTAATAGATTTCAAGAAAACCAAAAAAACCCCACACAAAACCCCTGCCACCCCACAAAACCCAGTGCTTACAAACCAGTGATTATCCTGCGTTTTGTTGATAGCTAATTTGATTTTCAGGGTTTTGAAGGCCTCTGTGATTATTTGCTGTGGTAGTTTGCCATCAATGCTCTCAGTAATGGAAGTAAATGTGGGGTGAGCAGCAGCCTTGTTTGCCAGAGATAGTACAGTGGTAATCTAACCTCCCTTTGCATGAATCTCTGTGCAGTTGATTTGGAGGAGAGTGTCCTCTGGTGTATTGGAAAATGGTGACATTGGCAACTTCCTGCAACTTCTAAGAAGCCATTTGGGAAGCTTTCCCAGAAGTGAATAGGCTGCTGAAGGGCAACTTGAGTACCTGGCTGGGAAGCTTCAAATAGGGCAGTGTGTTAGTGAGTACAGTCATTTTCCATGGGCTTGTTTTATGCTAGTGAATCAATCCTGAACAGGGCAGTAAAACCAGTAAGAGACACTAACAGATAAATTCCAGACCAAGGTGGCTACTTCTGTAGAATTTGGGCTCCTGAACACTCTACTGTTCCCAATGCAGGGAAATAGAGCTAACACTTTGCAATGACAATAATAAGGTCCTTGGATATATCTGGGATATTTGCACACTTTTCTAATGAAAGCATCTTGGCAACAGAAAAGTTCAAACTGAAAGTTTTCTGCTCTAACTTCTGTTCACATTTACCGTATCTGGTATCTACTGGCCTGGTGCTGAGACCTTTGTGCCTTAATGTCTATATGGCACTTTTAACCAAAAACTGTGGGTTGGAAACACAGCTGAGCTTTCTTTTGTGTCTTGACAGGGGTGAAGTGACTTGTTTTTATTTCAGTTGTGCTTAATATGCACAGTAATTCTTTGCTTTCCTCATTCAAGGTCTGTGTTTGCTTTCTCAGACTTCTGGTGGGTGGAAGTTTATAGCTGAGTCAGGCTGGAAGCATTTCCAGGCTTAAACTGTTTATGTGGGTATGTATCTATACTTTAAAGAGAGGAAGGACTTGTGTATCTCTGCCTTTTCTATATTTAGCTGATACACCGCCTCCTGCTTACCTGCCTCCGGAAGATCAGATGACACACGATACCTCCCAGCCAATGGATACCAACATGATGGCACCTGCAATTCCACCTGACATACACAGAGGAGGTAAAAACACTTCCTTCTTGTCTTCTGCTTCACTTCCTAAAAGTAAAGAACTTTCAGAGCTTACTTTCAATAACTGAGTTTCAATTTTGGATGTGTGTTATGGAAATTTTTATCTTTATTAAAAAACAGTCATGTAATTATTTCTGTTGCTGTAAGAGATGAAACAGTGAATCTAGAGATAAAAAATTGTAAATATTCATTTAGGACAAGTAGCAGTCACATGACTCTTTAAAAATGTAAACTGTATGGGGGTTATTACTTTCTTACTCCCAACCAATTCAATGACCAAAGTAATGTTATGTTTTGTATCTGGAACTTCCACTAATCCCCAAACAGAAGGAATTCTATGATGCTGCACGTTTCTGCATGCGGTGCTGAAATTACAGGTGTGCAAGGAAAGGAATCTCTTCCTCTCTTATGATTACATTGATTTATTGGGATAATGCAGTTAATGCTATATAAAGCCTGCTAAATTGTGGATGACAGTAGATACGGTCATGTATAACTCTCCAAGCAAAGATTAGATGGATGCTAATACTGTCAGTTATGTAAACTCTCAGAGACATTTTACGTGGGCAGCTAGAGTATCTGTATTTTTATCTGTAAGACAGTAAATCTTATAAAATTGCTTTTTCTTACTAAGTTTTTGTCCCGAATTCCAAACTTCAGTATGCTGTGCTTTTAACAATTTACCCTTCTGGTCATAAGGGTGTTGGAGGGTTGTGGGTTTGTTTTTTGTATTTTGTGTTGTTCCATGCTATCTTCCCATTTTTGTTCCATCTTTGAGTCCTGCAGTGATGGTACTCGGTTCAGAATTCAGAGCTGTTGGCCTGGGGTGTGGCATTGCCATAGACTTCAAAATTTGTATTAAAAAAACCCCTGTTGCTTTCTGTACTATGACGCAGACATCTTTTTACACATTGCTTTTTAAAGCCTTTGCAGCCAGCCATGACTGCTGACTAAAGGGTTTAGTGCATTCATCACATTGTGAGAAATAGGCCCTTTAGAGAACACATAAGCTTTACACAGCTGTGGCCTGTGCCGAGAAAGAGCAGCAAGCTGGGTGCTGTGCCAGAATGGTTATCAAGATCACAAGTGTATGAAAAATTTAATTGTTGTTTGATTTTTTCTTTTTTTTTCCTTTTTTTTTTTTTTTTTTTTCTTTTCACTTGTTTTGGTGCGAAGCTTAATGTCTGGTTTCAGGAAGTATATTTGCCCTCTTAGAACAATTTGGATAACTTTTGTATAAGCCTGTTTACTCTTTGCATGGAGTGAGTTTTGCATGTGATAAAATCTATCTGTAGTATTTCCACTTTTCCTTGGCCCCGTACACTCTGTGTGTATGTATAGTCCTTGCTGGCCTGAAGTACGTTTATCAACGTTTATGCCTAATTGCAGTCCTTTGCATGTTTGTCCCTTAAACAAAATATACAAGTACTGTAGAATTCCTTTATTACATGAGAGTTGATAAAAAGAAAAGGGTTTGCATTTTTCTTCTTGCTTTTTAACATTTCACCATATAAAAATAAAACCTGTATCTGTTAGCATTTTTCCCTCCTAGTAGTTTAGTAAATGGATTTTCATCTCTGTTCTGTCATTTAAACAAACTGACCAACCCTTACATCTGTGTGCCTTCATGTGTTTATTATTCATGTATTTATGCTGGAATTGCACTACTTTAAAAAAATCTGCTGCAGGTTGTACAAGAAGAGCTTTTACTGTGAACTTACTGCAGCATTTTAGTTCCAGACTTTTTAGAAGCATGTTCTTCATGGTGATTTGTTAGTCTTAGGAGATTTGATTTAACAAGCTGCATCCTGTCAATGAAGTTGGGTGATTTCCATTGTTGGCCCATGCTGGGAATAGAGAGACTGAACGCACCTGCTCTGCATGACTTAAAGCAAATGTAAGGAAGTTAGTATGAAATCTGTGTGAGAGAGATATGATTAATTCTGTAAGAATGGCCAGCTGGCAAGGTTTCTTTCTGACTTTGAGAACTGGGACAAAGCTGCAGCTTTGATAATTGCTGGCATCTTCATGGGAATTAAAAGGGTAGTAACACCTTAGTAATAATTAATTACTGGTGGGGTTTTTTCTATATTTTTTTTTACAGTGACATGAAAGTATAGACAATGCAAGGGTATCAGGAAAGATCAGCTCATTTCTACCAGGGTTTTAAGGAAGTTATTGGTCAGCAGTAGACACTATGCTCAGAAGTTTGGCACAGTGATAACACAGTGTGTTATCCTGCTCTTGATTATTTGCCACCTTTGTATCTGCTGGGTTTGGGGGGGTGCTTTTTGGTTTTTGTTTTGCATGTGTCAGAAAACTCATAGTGGTGTGATCTGTGAACAGAGGAAAATAAGAACACTAGTCTTAGTTCGCTGATTTCAGTAAAGATTTGGGACTGGGAGAAGAAAATCTGTGGCCAGAGAAACAAGTTTTCCTGTAATACTCTGGTTTTCATTTTAGAGCTTCAGCTTCTATTTGGAACTTTAATCTGCAAAGTATCTTTAGCAGCAAGTCCAACTGTGCTAGGCTTAGCGGTGAAATAGTCTCTTTCATTTAAAGGAAACCACATAAAGCAACCACATCCCTTCACTAGCCTCCTTTTATTTGGAGGCAGTTTAATAATTTGTAGCTGTATTTGTCACTTGAAAGAATGTGCACTGGGTGGAGATACCTGAAGAAACCTATGCTGTTGTTGGACACCCACAGGGAAAGAAACTCTTTGGTAAAGACCTTTGGTATCATCTGGAGAAATTGTTCCCTGTCCACAGTCACAAGTGTTACCTCAAGACTTAATGTGTTTCTAGAGCTTGATGGGTGGAAGTTGTGAACCAGGGATTTCCTGTTGGCATTCTGCACAATTCACAGCTTCAGCGAGGAGCTGCTTGTTTTTAGTGTGGAAAACCATGTTGCAGGAAATCCTTGCTACTGCTCCACAAGTAGTTCTTCTGGTGATGAACAGTTGCAGATTTTGCGTTTGGTAGCACATGATGAATAAAAGATTCTCATTAAATAATGTCTTCCTCTATTTCATCAGCTCTTCAGCCCAGTGTAATTGTTAGGATCCTGCCCATTATACAGTTGTTCAGCCTTCAATCCCAAACATTATCTATTTGTACTGGAGATGTGCTTCATGCGTGTTCTGCAGACAAATGACTCTCTCTTTCTGAAGTCTGCTACCCTTCCCTCGAGAAGCTCAGGAGAAAGATTTGTGCACACCCTGAATGCTGAAAGATTGATCTGCCAACTATATATATCTAAGCTACCTTGCTATGCTTCTTTATAAATGGTCTCTTGTGTAATGGTGTGGTGTTGTTTCTCCCTGACACTATACAACTTGCTGAGGAAACTTCGAAGGAAAAACGAGGCTTATAAAAGGTGGAAGCAAGGACAGGTGGCCTGGAAAGAATACAGGGATGTTGTCCAGGAAGCTAGGGACCAGGTTAGGAAAGCTAAGGCCCAGATAGAATTAAACTCGGGTAGGGATATGAAAGATAACAGGAAGGGATTCTATAGGTACATTGCAAATAAAAGACAGACTAGGGACAACGCGGGCCCTCTCCGGAAACTATCAGGAGAACTGGCCACCCTGGATTTGGAAAAGGCTGAGGTTCTTAATGACTTCTTTGCCTCAGTCTTCACTGGCAAATGCTCTGAACACACCACCCAAGTCTTGGAAGGCAGATGCAGAGACTGTGAGAATGAAGACCTTGGGCCCACTGTAGGAGAGGATCTGGTTCAAGATCATCTTAAGAACCTGAATGTGTACAAGTGCATGGGACCTGATGAAATCCATCTGCGGGTCCTGAAGGAGCTGACGAATGAAGTTGCTAAGCCACTGTCCATAATATGTGAAAAATCATGGCAGTCGGGTGAAGTTCCCAACAATTGGAAAAAGGGAAATATAACCCCCATTTTCAATAAGGGAAAAATGGATGACCTGGGGAATTACAGACCAGTCAGTCTTACCTCTGTGCCTGGCAAAATCTTGGAGCAGATTCTCCTGGAAGGCATGCTA
>JANHGB010068234.1:0-45721 GCA_026283785.1 Coracopsis vasa
TGTATGCCTATTCCCAGGCATATTTTTGCTTCTAGCCTTTTTTTGCTTTATCCAGTCAAGTTGTGTCATATGTCTTGCCACTCTAGTTGTGAAGGTCTACAAATTACCTAAAGTTAGCATTTTCTTCCAGGGTCAACTTATGCCATTTTCATTTCTCTTTAATGAAAGTAAGAAAGTTGTTCACAACATGGAAGGAACCTGATAAAAAATTTAAAGAAAAAAAAAATCCAATTTTTTCTTCAAGGAAAAATCTGTATGATGTGGACATCCACCATGGATGAACAGATAAAGGCATGTTCTGGTGGATAATGTGAGGTTGGATGCTTGAATTATTTAACTGCTCTTAGCCACTTTCCTCTGGCTAAATAACCTAGGAAATGGGATACCTAAATTTTATATTTGTAGCACTTTAGCGAGTTTGTTGTACCTCAAATGATATGAGTTTGATTGGATACTAGCAAGCTTTTCAGTCTTGCACTGAACCCACTTATACTGTCTCAACTCATCATCATACTCTTAGAGAGTTAACTCCTCTGCAACCAACTTACTGGTAGGAATTTGCAACAGCCAAGTGCCCCAAATAGTACCTAGTCTCAGCTGTCAATTAAACCTTCTTCTCTTTAAAGGCAGACTCCCATCACTGCAATATTCCCTGAAGCCTGCCCTAGGTTGCTAGGGTGCTACATAAGGAGGTATGTACAATACTTCAAATAATGAAGTATAATGCAGAGTTGTAAGAATTCATTTGAGAACTAACCCAGTTAGAGTCATAGGCAAAGCAACTGTCATTAGTACAGTCCTGCTTGTTCCCTGCTATACCAGTCCTGCATCAGGCTGATATGACTGGACTGAGACAACCATAGCCTATAAAATCATACAATCATAGAATAGTTTGGGTTGGAAGGGACTTTAAAGATCACGTACTTCCAGCCCCCCTGCCATAGGTAGGGACACCTTCTACTACACCAGGTTGCTCAAAACCCTGTCCAGCCTGGACTTGAACACTGCCCAGGATGGGGCAGCCACAGCTTCTCTGGGCAACCTGTTCCAGTCTCTCACCACCTTCATAGTGAAGAATTTCTTCCTAATGTCTAATCTAACTCTACTGTCTATCAGTTTAAAGCCATTTCCCCTTGTCCTGTCACTACACGCCCTTGTGAAAAGTCCCTCTCCAGATTTCCTGCAGGCCCCCATTAGGTATTGGAAGATTGTCATAAGGTTTCCTCAGAGCCTTCTCTTCTCTAGGCTGAACAAGCCCAACTCTCTCAGCCTGTCTCCATGGGAGAGGTGCTCCAGTCCTCTGATCATCTTCGTGGCCTCCTCTGGACTCGCTTGAGCAGGTACAGCGCCCCCCTTTATGTTGCGGCCCCCAGAACTGAACACAGAGGCCCCCTGCAGATGGGGCCTCATGAGAGAGTACAGGGGGAGAACCACCAGCAAGCCCAGGATACAGCTTCCATCTGAACTCCATGCCACATGGACCTACCTTCTTCAGTTTCATCATCATGAAAACCCCTGCACCACCCCAGCTGCTACAGAGTAAATGTGTTCTGTGATCTAAAGTAAAAGCATGTCCAAATAATTCTTTGACAACTTCAGAGATCTTATAGAATGCAAAGCACTAACCAAAACCAAGATTTTTCCTTCATATCTTCAAACCCCATATATACAGCTAATGGAAAATGCCATCTGTAGTATTGCTAGTAATTTTGTTCAAAGTTGTACCCCTCAAACTGCACTCATAAATAAACTCTGCTATTTGACCAGGGAATGAGATTCAAGTGTGACGCTGAAAACTTGCCATCAAGTCTGCCATACTTCCTGTGACTCAAAACATTGTCACAGAATTTCTGGCAATAGTCAAGTGTTCATCAATGAAGAAAAATCCCTGTATTTAAGACTACTTCTTAGATTTTACAAAATTCCAAAAGTTTAATGAAAGAAGCTACTACTTCTGAAGAAAAACACTGACAGTAAGAGAATATTTTCAGAGGTTGTAATGGATCATTATTCAGTAAAAATACACTAAAATTGAGACACAGAATCACACAATATTTCAGGTTGGAAGGGACTCATAAGGATCATCAAATCCAACTGCCTGCTCCTCACAGGAGCATAACTGTATATAACCTTACACAACTGTAAAATATTTCATTTTTCTTTTAAATAATCTTAAATTTTAATTACAAAAATAAATAGGAAAAATCAATGCAGCATTAGGAAACTGTGCCGAGCAAGCAGAAATGAAGCTGTTGCACAATGTATCTGCTGAATCTCCTACGACCCAAGACTTTGCATTTCAGTTTTTGGCACTGGATTCCAACAAGTCTTTCGCTTCATTTATTTTTGTTGCTAAGTAAGGTGATCCACCTGAAAAGAAAAAGGGGACAGGAATACCATTTACACATCAGCATTAAGTACCAAACTCTTCACTTGCAAGACCTCTTTATTACTTACTTTTATTAGCTCTTCCTTCCTAAATTGATCCTTTTCATACAACTGCTTAAAAAATGACATTTATATGAAGCAAACTAATTGATAAATATGAGAAATGTAACCAAAACTGAAGTCACTAAAGAGTAACACTGAACAATTTATCTCAGAGAGAAGACTAAAATCTGAAATCACTTTACATCGCTGTGATTTAGACTCGCAGTGCAATGCTGCTGCATATGCATGCAAGGTCAGCTGTCTTGAACATTTAGCTAGAGCTAACTGCTATTATTTCCACTCACCCCAAAAAACTAAGAGGTAAAATTTTATAAATAATTTTGACAAAGAATCATTACATGTGTGCACATGCGTACATACCCCAAGCCTCTTGTGTGCTAGATGCCCAAAATCACCAGCCAGAAACCATCACATTAAAGCTATTTAAACGTGGTACGCCTTCTAACTTCTAGTCCTGAACACTGTCATTGCTTTATGCTCCATCTAACAATCTGATTACAGTTCAGTGGTCTTTTTGTGTTTGGGATTTTTTTCACTTTCCCCTTGAGTGCCAACCATCTGCCTATAGTCACCAAAGCCAACCTGACAAGGTCTGTCTCAATAACTTACCGTTTACTATAAGACACCTGTGTATTTACATGAAAATGTGATTCTAACAAAACTGTGCACTGAATAGCATTTTCCAAGGCATCTATTCAATCATATTTTTTCATTCATCATTCATTCTATTAATCAGGAAAGATAATGATAGAAGAAACACACAGAACTAGTTGTAGACACACATAAAAAAACCCAAACCAAAATGTAAGGCTGGCTTAAAGACTTCTTTAGGACATTCCTGCAGGAATCCAAATCATTATGAAGTCATTTCATGGTGTAATAAAACTGGAAAAGGTAACAGAGCTCTCTTGTTCATGTTTTGGTTTTGTTTGAATGTAGTCCTAATGGAAGACACACTGGAAGAAAGCGAGGCAGGGCAGGGAAAGGGTAGAAAACTGGCTATTGGAAAATTTCTTTCTTATTACTTTTTTTAGAAACAACTGTTATCCAGGAACAGGATTTCCTACATCAGGTATTGCTTCATTTAAAGAGTAGCCAGGAGGATCAAACAGCAAAGAGACTAAAAACTGCAATAAACAATGTATCCAAAGTAATTTTTAAATGTGCACTGATTTTCTACATGTCTGGAGTGCAGGATCTTAAAGTAAATTCAAATCTGCTGGAAGTGTTTTCACTACATTTACATCCTTAAGTGCCATATTAATTTTGTAGCCCTCCAATGAGAGAAAATTCAATCTCATGATTGCCTAAGTGTTTGTTTATAATTAGCGCACGTCCAAAAGGCTTCTCTCTCACTCTTTTTCCGTGAGCAAATACTCTTTCACAAAATTGCTAACTGACAAATTAACATACAATTTATCAATTAAAACTCTTTAAAACTGAGCTGTAAAGGTTAATAAGCAACCATTTTAGTAGTGCTCACTGGGGAACATGTTAATGCAAACTTATATACATTTCTTATTTATATCTAGTAACTCTCTCCAACATTTTTGATCTCATAAGTAACTTTTAAAACCTGTAATTATTGCTCTTTCTTCTGTCAACTCCAGTAATTTAAAATAACTTTCTAATGTCAAATATTATTTTTAAAAGCACATCTGTGCTACCCACAGCCAGAAGAAATCAAGATATACATAAGCAAAGAAGTCTCTCTGTGATGCCACATGTTCAAGATGACTCCAGGCCCTCTCTCTGCAGCTGAAGACATTACACAAGCTTTATTTCTATGACCATGCCAGAAGAGCTGCAGGGCCAGCACAGAGGCACAAATCCCTTCAACTGGTGTTCCTACTGAGAAAATGCTCCAACTTAATAGCACACAGGAGGGCTCATTGCATCCATCCAAACCTACACTGTGCCCAACTGCAGGTGCATTACAGCTGTAAGAGCAGGTCATTAAAATATATGATCTTTGTAACGGGAACTGCCTCTTTAGGTCTGCTCAACATTCCACACAGAGATTCACAGTGCTGGCTCATGTCTCTAAGTACTGCTACAATAAGCTTAGAAGTTCATTATAAAAAATTTTGACCTAATTGGTACCCTGGTGGTTAAGAGGCCTTTGACCATCATAACACATTACAAATGCAGCAGAAGATTTCTTTTCTATGTCTGTGAAGTTTATGCATTATAAAAAGTAAAAAATGAAAGCGTGGAATTGAATAAGCAAGACAACTTTAGAATTAAAATGAGGGGTGAAGACATAAAAGAAAAGCAACACCTAAAACCTTCCCATGGCCAGTGATAACAGTTATTTTTTTCATTTTCTTAAAACAGGGTGCTGGCAAGGAGCCCTGTAATTCTGTCAAGAAGATATAAAACCCCTCCAATTTCCCCTTTTGACTTCTGAAATACAGTGCAATTCTTCACCATCTGTTATTTTAAAGTAGAAACAGCAATGAACATATGGACTTTCTTTCTCAGCCAGCTGTAGTGTAGTTAAAGTTATAATAATAGCCTTTCTGTAAGATAAATTTACATTAAAAAACTGGCCACTAAGGCAACATTGCCCAGCTTTACATTTCTTCCAAGTGAATTCCAGGAATTCTGAAATTCATCAATGATGTACTTAGTGACTGCAGAACATTTGCTCCCAGAAAGTTACTTTCTTATGTGTGACTGGTCCCTCTCAGTTCAAAATAGGAATGTCAGTTTAATATAAAAATGTTATAACTATTTTTTTCTTATTTTTAGGGGATTTTTAAAGTGTGAAAGACTGGTCCCTGAGCTCATAGTTTTAACTGAAGTATAGAAAACATTAAAGAAAGATGGGTAAAACTGTGGTTCATAAAGCCTAGTTTATCTGCAAGTAGACACACAGAAGCTCAAGTCTATAAATAAACAAGATACATTTGCACTCAGTGGTTATTTACACATTCAGTACACTTAAAGGATCTCGTTTAAGCTTCTTCCTTTCCAACCCTGGTTAAGAAAAGTAATCATTATTTACCTTTATCAGGATGATTCAAAATCATGATTCTTCTATGGGCTGTTCTGATTTTGGCCTTGTCAGCAGATGGACTGCAAAAATAAATTGAAGTGCTTACCATAAATGTCACTGAGCTCAGGCTACAGATTAACAGTTTATACTGGTTTAAAAATAATTAAAACTTGAGATTTTCACCATCTTGTGGACAAAACATAAAACTGCACCTCTAAAGAAGTAAACAAAGGCATGTAAGACACACCAAGAAGGACATTTTTCAAAAGCCTGCGTACTTGACACACAGTATCTTTCAGTTTTTTTAAGAAAATAATTTAAAATAAATGATTTTAAAAAAGGGGAAACCCCAACAGCTCTAGGGTGTATCTAGCTAGTTATTCTCATCATTAAACACAGGAAACACATTTTTTTTCCTTGTAGAAAGTAAGTATTTTTATGACCAGAGACAAAACAACAAATATTTAGTATTAGCACATTTTGTTCTACTGTAAATACTTTTATAGCCACTAGAAATAATTCTTCTTTCTGCAGGAGCCTCGGAAAAAAAACAAAAAACAAAACCCAAATGAAAACCAAAGCTGCATGTTATTTTTGCAAAGCTGTTCAGTGTGTTATGTTCAGGGACATGCTGATTTACAAGTGCTACAGGATGTTGTTTTCTTCAATAACAGATACATAAAATATGTACTTGGCTTAAATGAAATATGTACCTTACCAGACAAATAACCACTTATGGATGCAGTAGACCAACACAGTATGGCTATCATATGTAAAAAGACAGTTTGAATGGTTTAGTTTTTCATAATTTGTTACCATGAAGAAATGAAGCTGTGTTTTCCACTTCACGTGACTTCTTAATCAGTGATGAATCAATTAATTAATCTTTTTGTAGGTACAGTTTGAATGCGAGGTATCAGTCTAACTAAATTCCTGAGGTAAACAACCTTTAATTATTATTCCATTACAGGGAAATTAGGGTATGTTGCAAAAATAGTTCACAGAACTGAATAAGAAAAGAGCACTTCAATGGAACACAAAGTAACCCAGAAAGTAAGATTTAAACAGAGGGTAGAAGGCCTTGAACTATACAAACACAAAAATGATATGTTTTGTTATTGGACAGCTAAAAATAACAATCACCTATATTTTGATTTGTAAAGCTGTTGTTTAGTAATAAAAAGGAAAGTCAATATACCACATTTAGAAACTCAGATGGCCAAAGAGTAACTGTGGAAATGTTGCAGTTGCATACCATGAAAAAACATGCAGCTCTGCTTCAACTACAAAATTAGGTAGTTTACATCAAATTTGTTTAGTTTCTGAGATATTGCTTATCCCAGTCAGACTGGTTTCTAAAGATTCTTAATCACTATCGAAAACCCCTTTAATGTGAAAATCACATTTTTTTTTTAACTGGTACAGCCTGACAACCTGAGTCTCATCAACCAACCAAGTCATGCTGCCTTCTAACATCACTAACTGGCTGAGAACTCCATCACCTTGGTGGGAATAATCAATATACTGGAGAGCATGGCTGACATTCAGGAGGACCTGGACAGGCTGCTGGAATAGGGAGACAGGAACCCTTCAACAAGGACAGATGCAGAGCCCAGTGTTTGGGAAGGAAGAGCCGCTTGCAGTCCTACAAGCTGGGGAGTAGCTCTGCTGGAAGGGACCCGGAACACAGCAAAACAAGCAGCCTCAGCAGCTTACCCTGGCTGCAGAGAAGGACAATGGCCTCCTGAGCTGTGTGAACGGGCACATGGTCACTAGGTCAACAGCAGCAGCTGTTCTTCTCTATTCAGCCAGACACATCTAGCTGCTGCCTCCAGGTTTGGGGCCTCTGTACAGTAAAGAGATTGGCCAACCACAGCAGGTCCAAGCAAAGGCCACCACAATGGTTGGGGGCAGGAGCACTCACCCTTTGAGGAGAGGTCAAAAGAGCAGGGCTTGTTCAGCCTGGACAAGAGAGGGCTGCTGGGGGACCTCACAACAGCCTCCTCATCATCTACAGGAAGGAATGTGTAATGGGCCATCAAACGCTCACCTTTATCATGGCTCGTATTTAGCATTTATACTGCCTATGCATACTCAGCACTTGAAATACTGCAGAAAGTCTTTACCTCAAAATTTAGTATGATTTGGAAGCGGTGACACGGAGGACAAATGTTACAATAAGATCAGGGCCTGAACAGATCCAGTTTGTGCATACCCTGGCATTTTCCGTAACACTTTTAAAACTCACTTGCCTTTTTTTTTTTTTTTGGTGGTATTTATAGATATATAAATCATACAGTAAGCAGCGAGTTAAATCTGGTCTAGAAAAGTGTGTTTAAACAATGTCAAAATTACCTATAAAAATGTTAGCTGTCCTTCTACACACTTCAAGGCTCAAACCTTTAAATATTAAGAACTTTCCTCAAATCTGATTAAGTCTTAACACATGCAAGACTGAGCCTAAACACAGTAAGTCGTGCCAGTGCTCCTGGTGAAGATTCAAGCTATTAAAATTAAAAATTAAAAGGGGACTGATTTCAGTTGTGATGAAACTTCAGACACATCCATGAGCAGTGTTCAGGCTATGCATTGCCACTGTAAACACACTTTAATAAGCTGCCATGTGCTACTCTGGAGTATCACTGAATGTGCCCTTACAAAGTGGAAGTGTTAATACATTATCGAATTTAAAGGCCAAATGAAATATTTCTGAAGAGCATTCCCATAAATCTCTTCTTCAGTGCGCAAGCATGAAATATTTCAAATAGATGCAATTTATTTTCTAAAGTGAATGCTAAATCAGTATAATTTCCATTACGTTAGAAGGAAACACAAATAACAAACTGAACAGGATTTTAAGTCCCAGTTTTCCCCATCTGAAATAATTTCTTCTGGGGATAATTAAAACCATCCCATTTTTATTTTTTTTTTTAATTCAGAACTGACTGATCTAGACCATAAATGAGAAATCTAGTACCTAAGGTTAGATCTGCTCCCTCATCTGGAAAGCCCTCAAACCCACCACACCGCCTGCTTTATAGAAAACACCAAGACATGTGCTACCATTTGCCACCCAAATGCTTTTTAAAAATCCACTGAAAAATTCATTGAATACTCAGAAATTATTTCCACGTAAAATGGAAATTATTTTTCATACCTACTTTAAATTGCAAGTCTCTCCAAGTTGTTGGTTTTGGGTTTTGTTGGGTTGTTTTGTTTTTTGTTTTTCTTTTTTTGTTGTTTGGAAAATGCCTCAACTTTTTAAATCCAAACAAATCAGAGTGGAGAAAAAAAAATAATGTTACTGACTTATGAAAAAAACAAGCAAAATTGATTTATTCTCATTTATTAATATAATATTCAATATTCCTTGTCTCGTGGGCTTTTTTGGAGACCAGGTCACATGATTACACTAATTAGCACAGTATGTGCTATTCTGATTATTTCTAGAGCACCAATTCTCCACTGCAATATGTTACCACGCCTTCAAGCCAAACACAAGTTGCATGTTTTATTAGCATTTTATTAGCTTTTTAGTTTAAGCAGAATATTAGAATGGTTTATAAGCCAATAGATGTCTTTTTTAAAAAGTTAAGATTTTGGCAAGAGCATTGCACATTCTCACAACATGCATTTTTTTTCATTCAATACATACCAGACAAAAACATATTAATGCAACACACCTACCTTACACCTAAAATAAGACTAGCTTCTCGCCTACTCATTTTCTGTTCAAATCCTCCTTTATAGTATGATGAAAGACTCTAAAAAGAAGGGAAAACAAGCAATAATTAGCTTCATGTACAAGGTTCCAGGACATAAATCATATTTATATGACCTCATTCAGAAAATTGCATTCATCTATAATTTATTTTGAAGGTATGGAATGACTACAAACCAGGTAATATGAAAGGACTTCTCCTGAGTGTTAACACATACAAAAAAACAACTTAAAAATAACTGTTTTTACAATCTTCTACTGCTAATAAGAGATATTAATAGATATAACTGTTAAAAATCCTGCCTCTCAGCAAAAGAGTCCAGAATCAAAGTACAAACTGGCACAGATGGTAAAGTGTATG
This sequence comes from Coracopsis vasa, assembly GCA_026283785.1. NCBI lineage: Eukaryota > Metazoa > Chordata > Aves > Psittaciformes > Psittacidae > Coracopsis > Coracopsis vasa. The sequence continues at coordinate 9,535 of JANHGB010068234.1, forward strand.
TCTTGGGGAGGGCAAGAGAGGGAAAGGGGGAAACTTATTTGGAACAGCTTTGGTACCACTGCAATGGAAAACTACAAAAGTCAAAATACTTTGGCATCCAAGGAATTATGGACAATCACTCTGAAGTCTAGATATTTCTACAAAGTAGGTAAAAAAAAAAAAAGGATAAGAACAGACAACTGACACATTCTTTTCATGAGAAAGAATGTTACTTCAAAAAATATCAAGAGTTCTTTGAAGGAACCCTGAAAAATATACAAAAAGCAAAAAGAAACAAAAAAAAGAAAAAAAGACAGAAAAAAAAGACTTAGAATAAAGCTACAACGTCTATTTCAGGAAAGCCGGAGAACAGTGGAAAGTATCAGAATATATGGAGAAATCCTAACCAACTTTTGCCTTTACATCCTTCCCTGGACAACGCTGACTGATGATAGTTAGATACAGGATCTGGAGAGAGGTTTTTTTTTAAACTCATTGGCATGTGATACTTTAACCACTGTTTTAAGAAGGGGACAAAAAAGACACCAGTGGGAAAAAAAACATTAAAAAGGAGGAGATGGAGATGAGAGTAAATGATTACAGTAAGTAAATGTTATAGGAAATGGTTTGGAAGTATATTTGTCAATTTTTTTTTTAAATTTAAAATGTAAGAGTTACTGAACCACCACTGATAGTTAGATGTGATGTCTTCAATGTAAACGTTTCTGTAAGTAGAATTAAGGACTATCCCATTGCTACACAAACAATAGTCTAAGCTACACAAATCCCAGAGGCAGCAGATGCAGCCCCAAGCCAGCCTGCCTTTCGAAACTGGCACACAGAAATCACTCAGCAGACTGGAGGTTTTTCCTCAGTGCAAAACCTATCAACTGGGGAAAAATAAGCTTCTTTTGTTGCTATCAAAGGGAAGTCTGGCCCAGGAGCTGAGATTATTTTTAAGTGTTCCCTTTACCCACGAGTAAAAATGTGCCTGGCCCTTAATAAAACACTCTTCTCACCCAATATAGTAATTCATATTCAGTGAGAATTTTGCCTTATGTTTACTCAAACTCTTTTTTACATAATTTCAAAAGCATTAAAGCATTTAAAGGGCTTTTTCTATGATATGCAAGCAAAGCCTCTCATTAAGCTTGAAGCAACATTCACCCAAAAGCATGGTCCAGAAATACTTCACCTGTTGCTACCATGAAGTCACACAGAGCAGTCACACACAGAGATTTTCCGGCATGCTGCTATGATCTGAAACCAGTTTTATCTTCCTTCTTCTCACCCCAAACCTTACATGAAATAACCACTACCATGACACTACAGGTTATCAAAGCTGAAGCAACTGTGGATGTGTCACGCCTACTACAAAAATCTGTTGAAAAACCACTTCCGTAGCTACAGCATAACACAAAGGAGGTCTGCAATAGTTAGTGCACATTGACTTTATAGGTTAGAGTATATAACACTAAAGGAATACACAGGGCTTCTCCAGTCCTCCAAGAGGAAATGATGCTAATAATTTAATGGTCACCACCAGGTAACACCCTTGAGGAGGCTGAACTGCACAGGAATTTGCAGTGACGCTGAACAGTTACTACAGCCAGGAGAGAAAAAACCACACTTTAATGGCCTCTGAAAGATTTTCCAGGACTTTTCCCAGAGCAGCTTAGGTGCAGATGGATTTCTGAAAAGGTTAATTCTTTGCCCATCACCTCCAGCATACAACTCTTATACATGAGGATACTGTTTCAGTATTCATGTAAAGACCGGTACTTGAATTATCTGTTCTTGGTAGATTTCAACTAAAACACTACTCAAAATAAGAAAATAGGGAGAGGTGGCTATAGGCTTACATTCAGAAATACTTCATGTTTTTAAAGCCTACCTCCTTGACACTGTTCTAACCTTGGGAAGCCTTGATGCGGCTCACATCCAAGAGGAATGAAAAAAAAAAAAAAAAGAAAGAAAAAGGAAATTAAGAAATTCTGCTGTCTGTGTCCTTTGGCACATAAGCAAAACCAGTTTGTTGAATTGGTCATCACAAAAAAGCATTTTCTTCTCAGAAGTGAAGCATGTAGCAAGAATAATCAATTCTTAAATTAAGATCTTGCTCCTAAACAGAATTTGAAGCAAAAGGAAATTAGATACAAAAGCCATTTTTCCCATTGCTTAGAATAAAGGGAAGAAAATGAGTCTTCATTTTAGGAAACATCTCAGCAAATCTCTAGTTCCCTAATGAAACAACTTTTGCATGCTACTGAAATTAAAGCTTTTCTCCCCTGCTCTCCCAATTGTAAATTCTGAGTAATGGCTGCAATGAAATAAAACAATACTCGAGGTATTTTTCTGTTATGAGAACTCCTCAATGAGCAGGCAGTTCTAGACACTTGATTATTTATTAACCCCAGCTATTGCAAACAAATTCTGTACTGGAAAAATCATTGAAATAAGCTCTATTTCTTCATACTATTTGAGGTGAGGAACTGTAATTTAATTTATTTCATTTCTTTGCATGTTGTTACTGTTCAGCTACTTATATAAGCAAGTTCTGCTTTCTAAGCAAATACTGTTGGTAGGGGGGACATGGACATGCCAAGACATGACACAAAATGGCTGGACTTGTTCTGCAAATAACTATTCACTTTTGCAAATTTTCACAAAAGCAGTCAGCTAAGAATCCATTTGGACTGTGACATCTTCAAGACACTTTTCCTGGCATAGTGCAGGGAAAGCATAATCACTGTTTCCATGCCAAGCAAGAGATGCGAAATTCCATAATTCAGACCATCCATCATAGTCCATGAAGTGGTAAATTTTTCCAAAAACTCTGTTTTGTTCCACTACCAATACAGTCCTTTAATAGAAAAGTAACAAACACTGGGGAAAAGAAAAAAAAAAACAACAAATCACTACCAAAAAAGCCCCCACCAAAACGCACCAAACTACAATAACAAACTATTTATAAGCTGCATTAAAATATAATCTACAATTTGCCAAGATCAACTTTAACATCCTTAATTCAGTTAGAAAATAAAATATATGAAACAAACTGCAATTGCATTATTCCCTCAAAACTTTATTTTCAATGAAGGACAAGGGAGACGGTTGTTACCTTTACCTATCAATTTAGAATTCTATGAGTTTGAGCAGAATCAGATCCAACAACAGAAACAGTGCAAAAGATCTCTAATGCACTATAGAAGATACCCTTTTCTTCTGGAACACAGAATTTTCAAGATTGTGGGGTTGTGTATTTTTGCCTAGAACTGCTGTTTCTACCTTCAGTATCTTCTGTCCCTCAACATACAATATCATTGATTCAACAAAGAAATGTAATGAATGCTACTGAAATACTTTTTTTTTTTTAATTTCATATTTTAAGGAAATACTAACATTATAATTAGTAGTGTTACAGTATGAGGAAGAAAAGCTAAATGACTGCTTATTGCTACACACCTTCTATTGGCAACAGACTCTTGTCAGAAACAGAAACATAAACACAGAACAGAACAATGTCACTGCCATTTGTGACACCAGTAACAAAACTAGGCTGAAACTAGGGGGAAAAAAAAAAAAAAAAAAAAAAAAAAAAAAAAAGCATTTCTCTGGAAACAAGCATTATGACTTGTCATAGAGGGCAACTGACAATGTTTCCTCTTATATCTTTCTCCACTGAAGATAGTAGAAAAATTTGGGACTAAATCACAGTAGCATTTACATTTCATATTTAGAATACATATTTAACTGCCATAAATTAGAGGTAGAAATTCAGAATAAAACATAACACTTTTACTTGCCTTTACTTACTATTTCTGAATAAAAGATGAGTGTGGTTGCTGAACATACACATTATTTATTTAGGTAAGTAAATACAAAGTGTCAAAAATCAAAATACAACAAGCAGGCATTTTAAATGATCTCTTCATAATTGCTCAACTTGACCTTACCCAAGTAATTTCTTAGTGAGCAAGAAGAAAGGATAAACAGCATCTGGATTACCTTGTATGGTCACTGCAATCAACATGAACTGTGATTTCTACTGCAAATGGAAGATGAGAATGGGGTGAAGAAGAGTGGTGGCTTACAGAGAGAACAAGCCAGCTTTTAAATAGGCAGCTGTTTCACAGCCTCTCAAAACAAAGTGGTGATGTGGGACAGCGTTTGATTCTAGAAAGCTAGAGTAACAACTGAAAATTACCACAGTGACAAAGTTAGGCACTTCCAAACACCACAGAAAACCAGCAAAGTAACACTAAGCCTAGACACTAAATGTCACATGAGATGCTTAATCCAGTAAGCATAGGTAGAAGTACTAAATGCTTGATTTCCTTTGTCAGTAGAGTTTAGAGGGCAATATGCTGTAAAGAAACGTGATGAAAGTGCTAATCCACAGGTTATATTCAGCAGCTTCAAATTCCCCAAACAAAATCACATAAGGCCGCTAAACCAAGAAGTTTTCACAGTAAGCACTTACATAGGATCTTTGTACCTAATATTTTTACTACTGTTTTAGAGAAAAAGTTATAAATAGGAAATAACTGATTGTTAAGGGGAGGAAAAAAGGTAGAAAAAAATAAAATCCAAGAAAGTAGTAGCTGTAGAGTAGTAAAGAACAAATAACCATGGCTAAGAATTATACAAGGGTTTTAACTTTGCACTATGATTGCAGAAGAAAATATTACCCTCACAAATGTAAAGCTGACAAATACACACAGTTAATGGCAACCAGAAAGAGAAAGCTTTTACTTTATTCAGCAGATCTCATATTACACTGAACACTTGCATTTTCAGGTTCAGAAATAGAATAGCAGACGACAGATACTCTACTGGAAATCAACACACAATTCTGGGCTGTAAGGCAGGATGCGAAGGCAGACAGAGGATGCAGCTCCAGGGACTAGGAATATTGTGAATGCAAAAGCACCTGGCTTGCTCTTTATGGCTGTTCATGAATTCTGCAAGACTCTGAAAGTCACTGCGGTAAAAATGAGACAGGCTTGTAATGAGCTTGGCTCAGCCAGTACACCAGTACTGAGGGGTACAGTTTCCTAGGAACAGATACCTCTCTGTGCAGTAGCATGTCATATTTCAATGTGTTAAAGAGTCACTGCCTGCTTTCTTATATGAGGATGTCTGAATTTAGATTCTCTAGCCTGTATCTACAAATGTATAGAAGAAATGCTGGAGTAAAACTGCTGGGGTGGGAGGGTGAAGATTGAAGCACTCCCTACTCCGAAACCACATGTCCTTATTGCAAGCTACCTCTAGCAAGCCTGCAAGTCAGACTGTATCCATATCATGTGAAAGCAATTTAATTCACAGTATCTAAAATCCCCTCTGCTGTTTTGGCAGGCAACTTGGGAATCTCTCAAAAAATTACTTTGAAAAGGAAAAAAAACAGTTGGTCTCATAACAGCAATGCAACAGAGGGACAGAGAGCAAAAACTGATTCAGAAGCACCATTTCTGGCTGATACACACGGCAATTAAGAACAAGTGTGGACCAGCCCAAAGAGGACAGCCCATGTTTAGTCTTCTCCCTCCCCAGGAAGCTTGCATTGATCAAGCCTGTACCTTCACCACAAGTACAGATGGCAAATATTTGGACTCTAGGATCTGTCTATATAATGTAGACAGACTGTGTTGCAGCTGGCCTGTATTAATAGGTACAATGCAAATGATTACTTTAAAAACAAACAAACTACCTTTAATATATTTTTCAGGAAATAATAATCTACAACAACTAACTCCCTCAACACCCTCATAGAGAGGGGAATTGTATTCCTTCCACTGTGGAAAAGCGCTCACAGAGTATGAACTCTGAAAGAATACACCTCTACAACCAAACATCTTCCTCACTGGGAATCAAACAGGAATTGAATGTATTTATTTATTTACCAGAGGACAGTATAGCCACTGAAGCAAAAAGTAAATGCTCTTGAATATTCCCTGCATACGCTCCTCTCACAACACCCTATTTCTTGATTTCTTTTTACCTTATTATTACATTTTTAAATATATACAGCAAAAGAAAGAGAAAAAAAATTGGTTAAAAGTTCAAATCAGATGCAGAATTAAAAAAGACAACTCATATGTGAACAAGAAAACAAGCTCCCGCATCTCTGTGGCAACCTTTCTTAGAAGTTTATGAATTTGCTTTCTTGATTTTAACACTGTATCTGGGAAAAGAAAAAAAAAAAAAGGAAAAAAAGACTAACTTCTTACATTTTTAGCTTCTTGAAATGAAACTGTGTGTCATCACTTTGTAATCTCTAGGAATTAGCTCTTTTCTCACAGCAGGCTTTGACCATTTATCATACACTTACTAGCAAACAGTTCTGAAACATGGAGCATCACCAGGAAAATTCCATTTATCAAGCTCACAAACATCTTTTGATGTAGCTTCATCCACATGAATTTAAAAACATACCAGATAATATGCCAGAACATGCACAGTAAAGGAGCACCCCTATCCTGGAAAACAGGATAATCAAAGTGGTGCTTGCTGTATATAACATAAAATGTCTCCTCTCTAAATACTTGAAACAAAATCATTAATTCAGCGTAAAGTAACCTCTAAACTTACAGAGGTTGAAATCCTCTTTGCTGTCTCTGCAATTGCCTGCTCCAATGGTTTCCAAAGGTGGAAAGCATAGCGACCTGAAAAAGATTGAAGTTAAATGGAATTATAACCGACATTCACTAAAAGGAGAAAAAAAAAGCCTCCAACTCAGCGTAAAGCAGAAAGAATTTTGGGGTTTTTTTAAAAAATAAAATCAAACCCCTTCCTTTTTAATCTTTTTGTCTCGCTTATTTCCTGTACAGCACCACTGCACTTCACTGCTTTTCAAGATGTTCCCTCAACAGCCATTTTTGGATCCTGCCCAGAAGTCACCCCACAGTAAACTTGCTATGGTTTAGGTTTTCCAATCTTTGTACTCTTGGGGGAGGGAAGGGAAGAAGCTCAGGATACTTCATCTAAAAACCTAGTCAGGAATTGCAAAGATCTATTGTGTTTGCTCACAAAATAGGTAGATTTAAATGCATTTCAATACGATAAATGAAGAGATACGCCTTGTGAACTTCAAGAAAAAGTGTAGTATGAAACATTAGCTTTGGATGTACATTATTTATTAAATAATGTTCAAAGGTTATGTCTTCAAGAAAAGAAATCTATGCACTACATGTTTCTTGCTATGATGTTGTATGCTTAATCACACATTTTGTAAGTACGGCATTTTTTATTTTGCTACAAAGAGAGGATCTTCTGGGATTCAGAGCCATTCAACTCCCCACTGGTAGTGAATACCTATAGCCAGGAAAGGCTAGAGGAGACTGTATCAGACTGTGTTCTAAGAAATACAAAGCAGGTCTATCAACTTCAGAATCAAGATTTGTGCCATGTTACTGGAGAATTTTCTCGCTACACTCCCTCTTCCCAATTACTGTTTTGATTAACTGTTCATTAGCAATGTAACTTATTGTTATACAAAATGGAAAAACTTTTTATAAAAATGCGGCTGATTTCATTCAGATAGCACCTTGCTTTCTTAAAATACACAATGCACCCACAGGTTATTTTAGCTATCTAAACCCGTGCCTACGTTAACACAGAAGCTAAAGCCACTATTAGAGCAACACTGCTGAAATGTTGTGATCTACTTATATATTATCTCACCTTCTTCATGCTTTCTGCTACAACTTTTCTACTAGCTGCCATTAATTTTTCAGCTCAACCAGCAGAAATTCTAAAAAGCATTCCTCTTCTGCTTCTATACAAACACATACATAAACCAACTGCTTAAAGGTGTACATTACCAGAGATCTTGGCTTTCATTCCCCTAATCACTGTACCCACCAAACAGCCACTTAAGTTTGGTGCAACTTGTTCATCTTTTGCATCAGTTCTTGGTGTATGCATTTGCACACAGCTGACCTTGGTTGCTTTTATATACTGAAAATTATGGAAATCAATTTGTGTATTTAAAAACCAAAACAGACCACAGTCATCCAGTCTGAGTAACCCAAAGTATTATTCATGTTAAGGTCATGTTCAGACTAGAACCTACTTTTCAGAAGAACATACAGTCCAGATGCAAAGAGTTCAGGTAACAATGTACTATGGGAACAGTTTATTGTGATAAATCGCTGTGGCCACCTAAACCTTCTATTTTTCTTTTTGAAATTGTTAGGTGTTACCTTTACATCACAAGATCCTGTTGCACTCTTCTATACTACAGAGCATCCACCTTTCAATATGTTATTAAATAAACAAAGTAAACTTTTCACATAACATCTTGCACACAAAAAGCAGATGGAACCTTCTAGCTGCTATCCATAAAATTAGTTTCAAACTGTGACTTTTCAAAAAGAATTTTGGAAAATATGTCCAGGATTTTGAAAGGATGGGAACTACACCTGGACACAGCACTCCATAGCAATCTCAAACAATCTTTCTATTTTCCAATGTTTATGTTTATAAAAGCTTCATTAACCTTTTGGAAATAGCAGCTCACAAGTGACAGTTCCACACTCAGCTGGTAATTTACCTTACCTGCAAATGCAATAGTTGCAACACCAAGTCCAACAGCTATCATTGTTCTGGCCTAAAGCAGAGAAACAGGAATCAGAATAACATGCAAATTCTAGTTTGAATTTTATCAGCAAGCATTTCTGATGTCTGACATTTACAAGAAAGATAAAATAAGTTCTGTATTCCACAGGCTACTTTAGCTTTTTAGAGTTCAGCCCCATTAGCCCCTGCCAGCACATCAGGTTTAATGTGGAACTACCCATTAGCAAATCAGTAAAACACTGACAAAGCAGCTCACATTATGTATTAATAAAAACAAAAGGCAAACAACTATTCAGGATCACCTGAAATTAGTCATGGCGAATGATTCAACACAAAAAAGTATCAGCTTATTGCACAAACATGAAGAGCTTAAAAAATATATATTGTTTTGCAAAGTCCTTTACTGGGAATCTCATCAAGATATTCCTTGAAAATTATACTGGAATATTAACCTAACCTCTGTGTCCACAAACATACATTAGCATCTTCCACTGTTCATGCTTTGACTTGTGGAAGCTCCAATAAAGACATGAAGCCCAGAAATCTCTTTTCATTATTTCACATCAATCACTGGACTCTACCTTACAGATTCACTTTTAGTCTAACAGGGGTCTCGGAACCAAACCCACAAAAAATAAACAAACAAACAACCAACCAAACAAAACCCCACAAAAAAAACCCCCTTGAACATCTGATGCAGACAACAGTCACCTTTTACTAACTCAAACCCCCCAGATCAGGTGTATGTATTTTTCTACACAGCGCTTGAAGAAAGTCAGGCATCTCAAAGACAGTAAGTATCATCTCCACGTCAAACAAGAAGCTGCTGAAAGCTACGTAGTAAACCTCGAAGAAGGTACTGACTTTTCACACACCTGCAGAAATCAAGAAGGATAATGAGCACTGCAAGTGTTGGGGGCATCTCTCCACTTCCAAAAAGCCAAGAAGTAATCTCCAAAACAGATTAAATAGTCATCTGTGGCACTACCTGTCTTATCATATAATAGTTCAATACTGCCTTGAACTTTCCCCCAGGAAACATAAGGAATCAAATTCAGCCTGTTTAGCTTGAATTCAAAACATAACAATGAAAATGCTTTTATAACCAGACTGTCTCTTCTAAACGTGACTTACTTCTGCATTTATCCAATAACTGGTTTATACTTTTTCTACCAACAAGCCTGACAGCAGGGCTTAAAAGCCCAAATTTCAACATGAGTGCCCTAATAACTGGATTTGGAGCCAAGCTGCCTTTGCTACTAAGACTCCTGGGGCTAAAATTCTGCCTTTGATAGTACCCAATCTCATTTCTAGACTGTAAAGAAATAAAGGAAATTAGTCACTTAGCGTAACTTACTTAGCATTAGTAGCTAGATGTGCTGAAGCCTCAGGACACAAGCTGTGAATTTTCTCATAGATATGCTGAGCTTTTTACCTACTTAAGTAAAAGGAGGCCCCAGAGCCAGTGTAAGATAAGGAAGCAAGGAAGGACACTACCTCTGTCAGCAGAACCTGCAAACTTAGAGACAGGAGGAGAAACAGCCTGCCTAGAGAAAGTGAAGGGACCTAATTGAGAACAAGTTGACCCCAGACCCTAATGTCATTATTGTACCAAACTGCTGGATGACGGGTGAGAAACTTAAATTGTAAGGGTATAACTGCTTGGGGATTTCTTTGTTTGAGGGCCATCTCTGGAGGTAACCAGCTTGAGCTGCTTTTATCACTGCACCACTCAAATAAATTATTGTATTTAGAGCCTAAGATTCTGCTACAGGATACCCAGGATAGAGAAGCACTGTTAACACAGAGACGGAGTAGGGGAAAGAGTTGGGAAATACCAGTTTTAAAGCCTCCTAGAGCTGTCTTAACTTTGGTCTAGAACACAGGTCAACAACTTTCCCAGCAAAAGGGCAGCTGTACAAGATGTAGGCACTACCACCATGCTGAGCAGCTCCTACAGCTTTGGCTGCAAAGGCAAGTGGTTGTTATTGCTGCTTGTAGTATTGAGCTCAGAATAGAGAAAGTGGTAGTCTGCTGAGCTTATCCAAAAGAGGATGTATTCCTCTATATCTAGCTTCTGGACCCTATGCATTTTAACTAAGTACTTACCTCCTACTTACCCAGATGGGGTTACCCTAGCTATTCACATAACACAATGCTGCAATTGCCTAGAGGTTTCTCATAGAATAGAAGAGACTTACTAAACATACTGAAAGTGAAGCTCCAAAGTTAAGACTGGGGGAGTTCTAGCCTTAAAAATCTACTCATTTCAGTAATCTAACTCTTCCATTTCAGTGTAGTCTTCAGTCTCAACACTAGCACTCATTTCTGAATGCAAAAATAACACAGTAGTTTTATGTCTGTTGCTCTTTTGAGTTCCACAAAATTTCCCCTTGTCTTTAGACCATGAAAAAATATGTTACCTTAAATGGTAGAAGATAAAAAATAACGAAGCATACCATTCATCTCCGCACTAAACTAAAACTCTTGTCATTTCTTCTCACAAATTGGTTTTTCCCAGGCTCTCAATATTCAAACCTTCTAAAAGTCTCTAATTCCTGTTTAGAAACTAACCAATATCAGCCACAACATTCCTGAAAATATCATAACCCTACAGAAATTCTGTATTATTCTGTTCTGTGGTTTGTGACTGTGGATTTATATTCAAGAGACTCCTTGACTTGTTCAGAGTGACAGCGAGAATCTAAATTGGTACAGTCAATTAAGAACTCAATAATGTGTTAAATAGATCACGCTAGCAAAAAAAAATAAATACTAGCTTGTGCTTGTCCAAATTAAGTTGTACTTGCTTTGCCACCAAAGAGGTGGGTTAAGTTAGCAGTTTACAACAAGTTATGCTGGTTGCAACTGGGCATTAGCAGCAGACACTTTATCACAGGTAAGGCCAAGCACCAAGACCAGGCTAATAAATAATCTCTGTGAGTTCAGTGCAGAAACAGCTTAAGTATTTTTGCACAGTTGTCTGGGAACACAATATCAAAGGCCCTTAGGGGTCTCTACAGAGTCAGCCATGTCCACTGGAATGCATTATTTCAATCTCAGTGGAAAGTACTAGCAGTTAATGGAAAGCTAGGGCTGCCTGAAAAACAGCAGGAAAAAAAAGCATGGCAACAGCTCTAGATTAGGAGCAGGATGTAGGATCACAGGAATATAACAAGCCAGAAAACTAGGTAAAACTGATGGAAAGTTAAAACCAGAGAGGCATGAATGGCTGTTCGTATTTTAACAGAGGCACAACCACCAAGAAAGCTAAGAAATACTGGCTGACAGTAACTCACCTTGTTTGCATTATGAGCAGGTTAGAGAAGAGTTATCTGCCACAAAGTAGCAAAGAAGTGATAACTTGTCATAACAAAGCACCCTGAATGTTTGTTATAGTGTGAACATATTCAAACTACATACATGTGATAAAAACGGAATTTCAAACAAGGTAAGAAAGACTGCCGTTTGTCTCTTGCTGACCCAGCCACTTTCTTAAAATTAGTGGCAACTTCAAGAACTAACCAGGAAGTTCTTTAAGTCCAGCTTGACTCATTTTCTGTGCTCACTTAACTCAGTTGATTATTTAGAAGAGTAAGTCGAGAAGAATGGTGCTTTGAAATGTAGAGTATGAAGTGCAAAGCTTTAACTGCATGCATTCGTTTCACATCAGTATTAAATAAAAGTAATTATCACTGTGGAAGGGATCAGTTCATTTATGGCATGCTAATACAACTACTGCCAGAACCATTTTTGGGTCCCATTGCTTAAAAATGCCTCTTATTTCAGACTCATAAAAAATATATATATATATGTATATATATATACACACATATAATAAATATACTTACTGATTTTCAATTATGACAGAATTTATTTCCCCCCACTGCAAAAAATGCCATTATGAAATTTCTCAGATACAAGTTTTAAATGAAAGCATTCTGTTAAGACCCAAGAGGGAAAAATAAATAAATAAAAGATTAAAAAGTAACATCTGTCCCTTTCTTTATTCAATGAATCAGCTCCCAAAGGTTAGTCATCAACCCTATGGTATTCTGCTGGTCTCAGTATTCTAATTCTACTACGTAGTTCAGTTTTCAGTAACAAACCCTCTTAGATACAGAAAACAAATAAACTTTTGCCAAATCTGCAAAACCTTTTAAAAAAATTCTTTTCAGAAACACATATAAGAAAACATAAACATCAGAAAGGCAGTTGCAAGACCTGACTTACCAAAGCATTTGGCAAACAAAAGAGGATAAAGCATATTAATTAACATATAGTATATTGCATATACTGTTAGCATACAGACATCTGTGGTCTAATCCTTTAATATCTAATTTTCCAGTAGCCTAAATTTTTTTGGAGAAGAAACAGGCAAGAGTAAGATATTCTTTTTGCATATTCTTAAACCACACTGCTCTGCTAACTTAACCATACTCAAAAATAAGACTTCTGTAAGTCTTAGCACTGCAGCTTCTCCTTCTATGAAGCAGAAAAAAGTTAAACTTATAAACAAAAGGAGAATTGCAAATGCATAATTTTAAAATTTCAACACAACACTTCTACCTCTGACTAAGTAAAAGAACGACCTTTAGAAATTTTAAAACATACCTGCTTGCATAGGATTTGGATTTTACACACCAGCTTTTCTAGCACAATCTGTGAAAACACCCTTCTTGGTCAAATAAGAAATATTTTGCTCTTCTCACAACTAGCTTTTAGACACACAGCAAGACCTCTACAGCCTTTTGCCTCTGAACCTGCAGTGCAATAGAGTAAAAAGCACAGTGAAAATAACAATTTGTTCTGATGGACTGAATGGCATTTTGTAATTAGTCCACGCTTAGTTGTGGATCAGCAAATTAGGAAGTATGTACTTATATTCAAATAAGTATACAAGTGTAAATTCCTTAACCAAAACCTTCCTTTTAAGAAGGTTTGGTTGGGTTTATCCCTTCCCCCCGTGCTGTATTCCACTAAGAAGAAGCAGGATACACAATTTTAGTAACCAAGTGTAAAAGATATTTCTGAAACCACATTTTCCCTTGCGTAAAAAATCTTGACTTGAAATACGTGACTGCTTGGTACAGAAGCTAGAATAAGGTTTCTATTCCTCATAAGTGTAGGTACAGCTTATTGAAAGACTACTTCAAAGCAAATCACCTAGTTAACTCTATGCGCAGCCAGATACGTTTTGAAGTGGGTCTATATTATAAACTATCTGCAACAGATTTGATTGCATAATTTAATGTTTTCCTTCCAGTCTTGCCTTTCTCTGAAACTTGTTTTACAACAGTGAACTAAAAGTAATTTCAGTTAGATGCTGTTCTCCACACTCACCCAATTCTCATATCAATTTGAGTCATGTATTTTAATAGCAACTTTTTTGGTTTGTATATAAAGCTATGCCTACAGTTTCTGACAGTTTTTCACAGGAAATGGCACCAAAGCAACAGCTTCACTAATGAAAGCATTACCATAGGGCATTCAAATTGACCTTTTTGAGTATGTATTAACAATGGCCTGTCTTTGTGAACACTCTTTATGTTTCTACTGCTCTCTTCCATCACTCAAAATGCTTTTGTAAAACAACTACAAGGGTAGAAGTGATTACGTGTCTTCAGCTAACATCCTGGACAACTCACAACCAAGATTCAGGGCATGATATTGAACAGAGCTCTTTTACTTCTAAGAGATGAATGCTGCTGTTATTTCCTACTACTCTTTCCTTTCACTGTGGTAAGGCAGCCTTCTTAACCCTGCAGAACACCAGAGGAACAGATGCATAACACTACAGTTGATCTTACCCATTTCTCTCTGGCTAAATTTTACAATTTTATTATACACAACTTGACCTCCTTCTGGATTCCTTAGCTGGGAAAGCACCAAGTACAAATACTTTCCTTTATTCCACTATCTATCTAACGTTATACAAAGAGACTCTAAAATAGCTTCCACTACCAACTGTATGCTAACAGCTTACAATGTAAATATATGCCTGAAAAACACTGCATTCTCCACTGAAAGGTCTGGCTAAACAATATATTTCAATAGAAAACTGCAACAATCCAGATTCTAGTCTCTAAAGACCAATCTAAGTCTCTGGACCTTGGTAAGAATCTGACAAAAAACTCACATCAACAAAACCACATTAAATCCCAGATGCAATTTTTATCCCAGATAGGTAAGAAGGCCCAAAGACTCCACAAAATTCACCAGGAACTTCCCCTCTAGCATTCCACAGAGAGTACATGGACGTGACAATAACAAGTTTGGGAGTCAGCTTCTTAAGATAACATAGGTTGCTGTTAAATACATGGAAAGATTGACCTGCAGGAAAAAAAGTCCTAGACTGTGGTAACAATGGATTAATAACTTAGAAACAACTATGATCTTAAAAATTGTGTTAAAAATAAAAATATTACAGAGACAACAACAGGCACACAATGAAAGCAAATGCATTTTTAAAGCCATTTTAAAAATGCGAAGACTTCACCATCCAGTATGTTAAGCAGTGTCCCATATATATTTTACAAATACCCAATTCTCTTTCAAAGAGAACTTGCTGTCGCATGAACTAGTTGAAAGAAGATCAGAAGGAAGCACTGGGATAAAGTTCCAGCACCCTTCCCTCTACAGCACACTACCGCATAGGAAACCTTGAAAGCATTTTTGCCTTCACTCCAGACCCATCCACCCTCTCCCATGCTACAAAACATCAGATGGGAATTACTTTTCTGAAACAGAGCTCTACAAAACCATTAACACTTGAACCAGCCATAATAAAACTTGCACAATATGTGAAACCACCACAGGTATCATCCCTTTGCGGCAACGGAACATAACTTCAGGCCTTGTGTGCTAACGCCCGAGGCAAGGGGTCACCACCCCACGACCTTCCTGCCCACCCCCACCCCGGGGGGCTCGGAACGCCCGCCTGCCGCAGGCCCTGGCCTGAGAAGCAGTGTTGGGGAGGGTGGAAGTGTCCAACCGCCTCCTGGGCCTGCGGGGCGGATCGAAGGGAGGAGCGACCCCCCCCCGGCTCTGCCGGCAGCGAGGGTGGGGCATGAGGAGAAGGAGGAGAAGGAAGAGAAGGAGGAGGTATAGCAGAGCTGTTGCCCTCCCCTCTCCTCAGCCGCCACTCGCGGGATTGTTTGCCCCCCTCCCACGCCCCGTCGCACTTACCAGCCGTCGGTCCAGCTCGGCTTGTCCCTTACCGGCGCCCGTAGGGACTCTGGCGTATTCGGCATAGCGCAGACCCTCGGAGGAGGCCGCGGCTCCTTCCATGATGGAGGGGGGAACACGAGAAAGCGCTACAGGTCGGCTGGAGGGACAAACCAGTTAGAAGGATGGGCTGCGAAGCTCCCTCCTCCCTTTGCCAATCTTTCGTGCGGGGGCGGGGCCAGCGCTGTCGCGTCAGACAGGCCCCGCTTCGCCGCCTGGCGGTGGGAGGTACGGCGTGGTGTGTGAGGGGGTCAGGGTTAGCCCGTCGAGGAAAGAAGTTGGTTCCTTAGGGAGGCCTTTCGCATCTAGCGGCTTAACTCTGGGTGAGGGACCGGGGCCGGTGTCTCCTTCATTCGCCCTCCTGAGTGGTTTGAAAGATGGGGACAGACTTTTTGCAGGGCCTGTTGTGATAGAACGAGGAGTGATGGTTTTAAACTGAAAGAGGAGAGATTCAGGCTGAATGTGAGGAAAAATATTCTTTACGATGAGGATGGTAAAACACTGGCTCAGGTTTATCCAGAGAGGTGGTGGGTGCACCATCCCTAGAAACATTCAAGGCCAGGCTGGATGTGGTTCTGGGCAACCTGAAGATGTCCCTGCTCATTGAAGGGGGGTTGGAACTAGATGACCTTTGAAGGTCCCTTCCAACCCAAACAATTCTATAACTCTGTGATTCAGAATGTAGGATTTTAGTAGGGGGAAAACATTAGGAAAGGATAAAGAAAAAATAATCTGGAGAAAAAACTGAAGCAAGACCACTAAAAATGCTTTTTAAAATTTATATGTTTGCACCTTAGTTGATGTCTATATCTGTTTCAATATGTTTATATCTTGATTTCCTCCAAATGCTGACACTTAGGATCATAGTTAAGCCTTCGGAAGATCTTCAAGCAGTAACTCATAAGCAGAAGTTGTCAATCACCATTAGTGCTGTATCACAAAAAGTAAAATGCTGAATCTCATTTCTGTACAGCAGCATAGCAGCTCATCTCTTGCCCTTATGCTGGCTTGCCTTCTCTCCTACCTGGTAGTGCTGGCAATGGAATTGAATTATCTGCAGATTGCTAAGTGGTGCGACTCAACAAAGGGAATTACTCTCCTCATCTCCTACTTCAAACATTAATTGCTCTGCTGAGGCATCTTTCTGAGCATGTAGCATGGTATTGTATATCTGGTTGATACTCATCAGTCCTACAACACCAAAAGGCAACTGCTTTAGCTCATAAGTATCTTCTTAAAGTACAGCTACTGTTAACCGTAAAGGTGAGTTGACCATATAAAGCATTTCATCCATCTTAGACATATGCATAAATTTAACTTTCTATAGCACAGAAGTCATTGGAAATTGTATAATGATTCACTTGGGAAGAAATGCATTCCTTTTTACTCTCTCATTCAACGTATACAATCATATATGATTAATTTGTTAAACCTTCAGAAAAATGGAATTTCTTGTAATCTTGAATCCTATTTTAAAATTAATAAAAATGTCCCCGAGTAATCATTTTTTGTTCATTGATTTGCATAGAAGTAATGCAGAATAGCATGTCAACTTACCACTTTTTAAATTAGCAAACTCAGTTTGAAAAATAATAAATTGCAAGTATTGGAATTTTTTTTTTCCCTTAATTTTCC
Organism: Coracopsis vasa; assembly: GCA_026283785.1. NCBI lineage: Eukaryota > Metazoa > Chordata > Aves > Psittaciformes > Psittacidae > Coracopsis > Coracopsis vasa. The sequence continues at coordinate 26,959 of JANHGB010068234.1, forward strand.
TATTCTGCATTTTATTGCAAGTTGTTTAAAAAAATCCAGGCCTCTCCTGATGATATAATGCTCTTTGTTGAAAGATAATCAGCTATAAGAAAAGTACCTATACATAGAAGTAGCACCTTTGAGTACAATGGGACAGCAAAGTGAATGGGATTTACTCCTTTTAGCCACCATGTGTGTTTGTCCAGACAATTAGGAAATACACATGGGTGGTTCTAAACAAGAAAAGCTGCATTGCTTTGAAAAACTTTAAAGACTCAGTGGACAAAAAGCAGCAGAACATCAACAGGAATGAATTTTAACAATGCTTTGCAATTCTGGACAACCAAACCCCAAAGCAGTCCAGAAGAGTTTCTCCAATATCCAGGTATACAACCATAATTTACAAAATCTGCCTAAGTGGTACCACATAAAATCTATGTGAAATACAGGAGGTTGAGGAATCCCAAATGTTTTGCTGTCTTACTGTCAGCTTGCCCACCAGGAATTATTTGCTTCACCACCTTCATCCTCCTTCTTGTACATTCAGGCACTGGATACTTGTCCCAGCTCCCACCTCTTGTACTCTTCCTGAGAGCTTAGTCAAGAGCAGCTTGTTCATCCACACAGGCGTCCCACCACTCGTTTGATTTCCTATTGCGAGGATGGACTGTTCTTCAGCTTTAAGGTAGGGAACCTTGAAAATAAAAACAACTTTCCTGGGCTTCTCTTTAGTACTGTATCTTATGGGATCCTTCCAAGCTGATCCCTGCGACCCCTGAACAGGTCAAAGTCTGCTCTCATTAACTCTGGGGCTGTGATTCTGTTATTTTGCCCTGCTTCTACTGTTTCATGGTCACTGTAGCGAGGTTCTTCCCCATCTGTAAATATCAGATCCAGAAGAGCACTTCCCCTTGTCAGCTCCTTGATAACCTTTGCAAGGAAGTTATCATCAATGCGCTTGACAAGCACCTTACATCATCATGAGGGTAGCAAAATTTGGGCTTTAAAAACACTGGGTCAAACTACGGTCGATCCAAATACACCTAGGCAAGCTCTAAAATAGAAAACAGTGCCTTCCTTTTATCACCAGCTATGCAACTACTACTGTATTTCTGGAAAGTAAGACTCAGGAAGCATATAGATTAAGCAGAGCAAACCAGATAATCAACACAAGGAAAATACATCTTTTGCTAGGAGACTGTGGGTTGTTTCCCCTGGAAGCAAGTAGACAGGGAATGAAAGCAGCTGGGTCTTTGGTTATGGTTCCCTCCCGAAGCTTCTCTCAGCATGGCACAGCTGTGTGCTACACTATGCACAGGATGGTGCTGGTAGAGACAATCTGTCCATACTATTTTAATTTAATCCTAAACACTGGTATGTTCCAGCATATTGTCACTATTAATGTGTAGCAATGTTGTCCAGATTTGTTATGCCATTTAAGTTAATTGTCTGCATACTTTTCCTGTAAATTACTATCCTAAACAGTCTGGTGCTACAGTATTCCATGATGCAGTTGGGATCAATGCCGGCAAGAATCTCTCAGGAATGAAGGAGTATCTAGAAACAGAAACCAGATTAAAGCTTGTTAAATTGATAACAAAGAGGGGAGGCCTTTTGAGTTTACCGCTGAGAATTTCCAAAGTACCTGTAAGTATGGCACATGCCCAGTGACATTAACATGGTAGGGACTAAAGTTTCGTGCTGAAGATTAAAGTTTCTGAGATCAGGCAGAGAAGAGAGCATAATTGAGAGTTATCAAGGAAATCATAAGGCGTATCATATAAAACTGGTAAAGTCAGTACTTGAGCCTTGCTGAATTGTCATGTGCATACAAATGAATAAAGAATAAATCTTCCCAGCCATTGCACCAAGATTAGAGGTTGGAAGAGTTCATTGCTCCTAAAAGCATTTGTACAGTTCTTTCATCATTGCAATATACTATAAAAGCAAAAAGAAGCATGAGCTGTGGACGTCTACTAATTTCTTTAAGTAACATATCCTGAAACATTTAGCAATAAAAAATGTAATGTTCTTTATAGATACTGTAATAATTGTCTGTATGACACCTTTGGTTGACTAGGTACCACAGGGTAGTATATTATGCAAAATCTTAAAATGGAACTAATCATGGCCTTCAGGAATTACAAGAGTACAATTATTTTTTGAAGAAGATGGTATATACGGCAAAAGGCTCAGGTATCTTTTGTGAATAAGAGTGTTAAAATAATTTATGCACCAGTGATCTCCTCTGCTTTAAAAACAAATCTCCTCTGCTGTAAAAACTGTTAAGAAAAAGATGTATTCAGGAATTTTACAAATCCTATTTTAATATTGTCAGACTTCTCAAGGACTTTTTCCTTCTGGTCACAATGCTGCAGGTATAGCTGTAAGAGTTTTTTGTTTCTGACAGCATTTGTGTAGTTTACCAGTTAATTTTGCGTTTTCCAATAGATTTGTGGCAGGCATTTTTAATGGCATGAAATATTCATTTGTGGCCCTGATTGGTTTTATAACATCAGACCTTTAAAATAGCCCTGCTCTATTACTTATTATTATTTATGTAGCAAGGTAGATATGCATAGCACTCTCCAGTCATAAGAATACTCCTAAAATATAGCAATAATTTTCAGGCACTACTTCAGGACCTCAATATAGCAAGTTCTGGACATCAGGTCAATTATATTTTCAATTACACATCCTTTTACTGAAGTAGTATTAGCTAAAGGAGAGGTGGACCTCCTCTAATGCTGAAGGATACTGCAGAGAAACCAAGGGTCAATTTTCTTTTAGAGACTAGGAGATGATAGTTTTTGACAGGGACCATCAATTTCAGCTTTTTGCAACAAAATGGGAAGTGTGTGCAGCATTTTACATCTCCTAAATAGATTACCCAACACAGACACACACATGCACTTGTCAGAGCTAATGGAATTCTTTCTGCTGAGCCTGACAAATTCCAGTCCTAAATCTAAACAAGAATAAATCTTGGCCGAATGTTGACACTTCACCCTCCTTCTGGGACTGCCTCTCCAGGGAGCAGAGAAATTTCTCTTCTTCAGCATCCTGAGTTGGAACAATTAGTGTTGTAGGCCTTTCAGAGTGCCCTGTCCTCACAAAAGAGGACAGTCTTGCTCCTAACACATTTTCTGTGAAGTGCACAAAACCAAAAGTGATACTACAGCTTTCATTCATATTCATGTTGTGTGGTTTTTGTCTACAGTGAGCTCAGATATTTTGCTTGCCATAAGTACGTCTTTTCGAAGTTGAGCTGAACATTACTTCTTGTCCAGTTTGAGGTTTTCTGTTCACAACTAATTGTGCAGCAAGCTAGGGTATTAAGCCAGTAAAACTTTGGTAAAATGAAAGGCATCTTTAGAAACTGAATTTTTAATTTGCCATCATGGTATAAAAACGCTATATGCAGTGCTAGTTACAGATATGCTTCTAGGAATATTTGCTATCCCTTGTCATTGCCCTAAAATACAGGGAGATGTTCTCAATGATAAATTGCACATGTATGCTCTGTAGTGTATTTAGCTGAGTGTCTTGCATACTTAGCCAAAATATCCAGGGAAAAAACTACCTTGAGCATCATACTCAGCTGCAAGACTACGTATTTTAGCTGACAGCAAAGGAAAAAGCAATTTTCTAGCAGTCATAGCCTTCTGATACCATTTGCTGGCTCCTGGGAAAAAGAGAGTGGCTGTAGGAAATCTAGCCTGTCCTGGCTCTCTTTCTCAAAAGTCTCCTGCAGTTTTACACTTTTCTTCAGGCTGTGAGCTTCTCATCTCCTTAGATTAAATGAACATCTTAGCTTTTAATGAAACATGTCTGTGGTTGTGGAAAAACCTTAAAAATGCAAAACCCTAAAATCTGTAAACCAAAGGAAATAATGAAGAATAAACAGGTGTTTTCAGGGAAGGGAAGGTAGGGGCCATTGCATTGTTTTAAATACTTCTTTTTTTTTTTTTTTTTTAATATTATTTCTTTCCTAGCAGAGAGTTTTATCCCATCTGACATTTCCAAAGAAAGGTTAAGGTGGCTGGCTGGGATTCTCAGTATCCTTTCTAGTGAGAAAGGATTTCTGATATCTCTCATTTTTTGTATAGTTCATGGTGCTGCTGAGTTGGAAATAAAGTTTCAATAGAGAATATTCCTCTACATAAGTTATTTTGTTTTATTATTGTAATCTCATGAAAAACATATGTGAGGGAGGGAATGTGTTGATTCTTAATATTTCATATGTCCACTGAGGGATTTTCTCAAAGCAAAAGGAAGACCATTTTCTATGTTTTGATCTCCCAAAAAAACCCATATATATATATTTAAAAAATTGATAATAGCTGGAGGCAACAGAGCTTTACAAAGAAAGAAGCTTTATTTTGTCAGATTAATTTTCTGACTCCTTTTCCTGTTTTCTCTCCTGTCCCACTGGCAGGAAGGGATGGAAGGAGCAACCTGCCAGCTGTATGGGTACTTGCCTGCTAGCAAGAGCCAATGTACCACAGCATCAGACCCAGTTAGGGATGTAAGACTACTGTAAACATGAACCATCAGATAGAATAAGCAGCAAATATTTGGTGGGTCTAGAAAAATGTAAGTACTGATATAATTCTTACAGATGATTTGGGAAGGGTTGAAATTTGGGGGATTGCTTGTTTCAGGAGGCTGAATACATTGACATTCTGATACTTAGGAAGCACAGATGCTTTGGCATCTATTTAGCACCTACAACACTAAATAAAATAAGGCTGGAGAGTGATCCTTTGTCCTAAAAACAGCTTGCACAGGCTTGTTCATATACATGCTGCCTAAGGCTAGACTCCACTAGGCTAGGAGGAGCCTAGTGGAGGCAATATGCATGCCCTAACTGCACAGCACTTAAGTAAGCTCCAAGTGTCCTGAGAGGCCTAGGTGGTACTGCTGTGACCCTAAAACTTAATTATTATTTTGGCGGATATTTCAGCTCAATGTGTCTGAAGCAATATGAGGGATGGGTTGCAGCCCATTGAACATTGTGGTTTAGTAGCGTGAAACTGGGCTGCTGAATGACATATTGTGGAGCACCACACAGAGGTACACTGGGTGCCTTTGAGATGCAGAGATTGCTGGGACATTGTTGGAGGGGTAATTAGGGGGGAGGAAGGTAAATCTGGTGTAGTCATATTCATACTGATTTTCATGGGGGTCGTGTCTGGCATGAACCATCCTTGGAGCCAGGCCTGGACATTGTCCCAGAGACAATTAGTTTGGATTGTCCACAACAAAGCTGAGAACTAAAAGAGCATTGAAGTGATGTAAGTGATTGAGCTTCTAGTGCTTGGGTTCATTTTGCATCCCTCTATTTTGATCAATATAGATGCAAACTATTTAGATTCTACAGTTATTGTTTGCAGCCAAAACTGTCTAAATTTCAGCAAGAAACGGATGTTAGGTCTGAATTTTACAAAACAATGTGGGATTGAAGATGCAACAGCAGTGGCCACATTAATTATAATCAATTTGTGTCATTAAATTTTGGTTATTAAGACATCAATCTGCATCACTTAAAAAGAAACCAGATGTCAAAGATGCATTTTTTACCAAATGGGGTGTAGCTGTAGGCACAGCTGTTATCCCAAATCTTTGCAGTCTTCACACATGACTTTGCTATAATTTTGTACTGCTTCTAGTCTCTCTACACTCAAGTATTTACCCCACACTCCCAGATAAGGTAGTAACCTTTGTGCTTACTTGCATTTGCCAGCACCTTGCACATAATATATACATATATATATATATCTGTATGTGAAAAGGAGGGAGAACCTGTGTGAAGAGATCATCCCCAGGGCCTGCCTTTATCTGTGCCAGGCAGCTCATGAAGGAGGACAGCAAGCCTTGAGCCTTCTGACCTACCTGAACACCTCAGTCAGCTTATGAGATGGCTCAGATTGTGAAGTGCCTTGCATTTGATTTCTGTTAAGAGCCCTATCACTATGCAGGACAAAATGTCTGTGTTTGCCACAGAGGGGTAAAGAATAACTGCACACATCTAGTCCAAGACTGTAATGCCCTTTGTCTTTTAGCAGTTCCTGAAGACATCTGGCAGAGGAGACACTCTGAAACACCCTTAAACAAGAAACCTGCCTATGTTGGCTGTTGGCAGTGTCTAGAGTTGCCTTGGAGCTATGACCCAGCAATGTCTTACAGACTAGATGTACTCCTTTGCCCACAACATACAGCTTTAAATGATATGAGGCAAAGAAGGCTGTTACAGTCCATGTTTATTTTCTGCTCTGGCCTCATGGGCAGTTTCCAAACTAAAACAGAGGCTGTATGAGCAAGCAATCTGATGCTGCATTGGGATTAGAGAGATCAGGGCTTGGCAGAAGATAGGCAGAGGGCCTTTGGGTGATTTCTGCTATCCGTCTCCAGAAAGTGAGCGTACTGGACTCTCTCACAGTGTTTCTGTGCGTTCATAGACTAGGCTAGACCAATCATGGCCCAAAAGTGAGACAGTTCTGGAAGTGGTGTGAAGGGCTATGCACCAGTCCATCCCTTTGCAACACACTGCCATTGCATGCCAGAGTCTCTGCAGAATGATTTGTATACAAATGAAGATCATCCCAGCTGCGGAGCATGTGAGGAAGGATGGTGGGAGGGAAAGATTACTGATGCTGTCTTCATTGGGCAGCCCTAGAAGGTATGTCCTGCTGGATGCGGCACCTCTTGGAGGTGTGCTGCTAGTGATGGGGTCCCATGTCGCCCAAAGAGCAGCATGAACACCAAGCAGCCTGTGGCTCTCCATGTGACATTTTATTTTGCTACTTTCCCAGCATGTGTAGGGTGTGCTGTAAGACCTATACAGTCTGGACAGTCAGGACACCTGGCCACAAAACAATCCCTTCAGCAATGTGGAATTTGTGCAGCTGAGGACCAAAAGCAACAGGATCTGCGTGTGTAGAGCTGGATTTCCCTCTCTCTGCTGCATAAAACTTGAGTAGCATTACTAGTTCTTTTTTTCTTGGGTTAAGAACTGCCAAACAACTTTATTTTACTAGTGATATTGAGCAGGTTACTGGTTTTCCCCAGCCCTGCAGACCCATAGATAACAGTAACAATGGTTAGATACGTTCACTGAAAGGATCTGTGTTTTCACTTAAGAGGATCATGTATTTGTCCTCTATTCATCAGGTAGAATTAGGAAAGTCAAAGTAAAAGGTTTCCTGATTGAGCAGAATTGAAATGCAGAATCAGAGCTATGCAGGACCATTGCCTTAGGATTTATCTGAGGGTTAGTTTTGTGTTTCACTTTCATCTTTCTTTGCACACTCCTGCAAAATAGAAACCAGCAAACCCTCTAGAGTTACTCCCCTCTGTCACAGGGAAATTTGAAATGCTGGGGTAAAAACTTGTCAGAAATACGGCTTTTAGCCAGATCTCACCATGCTTATCATAGAATCATAGAATTGTTTAGGTTGGAAAAGACCTTTAAGATCAAGTCCAAACATTAATCTAGCACTGCCAAGTCCACTACTAAACACATCTTAGGATGAAGCAGTCTATTCCAAGACAGCACAAACTGCTGCTGACTATTCTATTAGCTTTGCTGTCCCCCCATGACTCCAGTCTGCCTGGGTGCTGTGGTTAAGGTGATCAATCTGAGCTTCAGCTAGAGAGTGACTCAGAATCCAGTGAGTGTGTCTGCATGTGTCACAGCTGAGAGTCCAGGAAGGGGCGGGTCTTAAAAAGGAGTTGAAACCAACTTGTGAGCACTCAAAAGTTTTGAGTCTTTCCCTAGCCTTAGCAGTGATACTCCTTTCTGACAAGGCAAGGTACTCCTGAAGCAATGTCTGGAATTCAAGGATGGAGGGATGGAAGCAAGTACAGGATGGCTGCTGCCTCTGGTACCCCGGGATCCTCTCAGGATTACCTCTGGGATGGCAACAACAAAAGAGAGGAGGCTGAAAACCCTCAGAAGCCAACAACATCTAAAGAGGAGCAAAGTGGCCAAGCATCAGGCTACCAACAACAGCAAGAGCAGTAGTAAGTAATAAGGAGCCTGACTAAAATGATGTTTCATGTATCTGGTACCTATTCTCCACTTCACTCGAAGTGTGCACCTTCAAAGGTGGAAATACTTTATAGAGAGCCTGTAAATAGGACTGGGCACAGAAGCAGAACGTCTTCATCCTCTTGCAGCCACCTGCTCCCTACATGGGACCTGAGTTGTTCTGGCAGGCTTCCTGATAGCATGGTTTACACCTAGTGCGATAGCAGTGGCCAGTTCTGTAGATCTTGATATTGGTGTATGTGGTGTCTGTTTCTTGGCATCCTTTTTCAAAGTGAAATTTCAAATGTGATTCTAGCTCCCTGTTTTCTGTCTCCTAATATGTCATCCTGGAAAGTCTAAAAATACTTCCTTTGGCTTAACAGATAAAGGATAAAGGCTATGTTCCAGCGCTGATCCGAATGCAATCCAGGACACAGAACAGCTTCAAACAACTTTTGCTGACGAGTAAAACCAAAGCTTCAGCCCTCAATTTCATTTTAAGCCTTATTGGCATCTATGCTCAGCCTATCTCTGATTTTCTAGTGACAGTTCTTAGATGGCTTGTATAAGCTCTAGCTTGCACATATAATGCAGAATAGAAACTGAAAGTTGTGTGTGTGTGTATTTTGTGTGTGTGTGTATTTTATGTGTGTGTGCTTACTACAAATATGCTTAGCTGACCAAATCTAATTCTTTGCAGTCTTTTTCCCCAAATGTGCTTTTTCTGAGCTATTAGTAACAGTGCATGTAACACTGCATGCTATTATATGTGCTGACTTTGCTTAGTTTTCTCTCCTCCTCCCCTTTTCAAAGTGCAGCTGATGGAAACTGAAGACTGTTTCAGTTTCCTTTCCTTTCTTTTGGATGAAGAATGTGAAGCCACGCTGTGAAAGAGGTGCCAGGCTGCAGATTGCAAGCGGCGATCAGCAGCTTTCCATTATAACCCACAAATGCTTGCCTACTAGGCAGTAATGATACAGGGACTATTAAGAGCTGGGTAGCTTTGAAATCTCTCAGTGCTTTAATGACTGACTTTCAGGAGAGCAAACAGCCATTCCTGAGTTACAGTCTATGTTTATTTCCTGCTACTTCCAAACATGAAAGACTCTCCTTCTTGCCTGCCCTAACACTGGCATATATCCACAGTAGAGTGCAGGCAGCCCTAAGTTTGGTTGTATATTTGTGCTATGTATAATTTTTTGTTGTGTTTTGGAGGGGCATGGAAGCCAAGGGGTAGATAGTGAGAGTTTTCCCATTGGTATAACTGTCTTTGGCCAGATTTGGTCTGGGGTACAAACCCCCTGGTACAGGTTAGGTAAATGCTTAACCAGTTGGTTAGCCTGAGATCCCCATAGAATTGAAGGCTAGAGCAAATACATTCACACAGATTCTGACCAGATGATCACAGAATCATAGAATGGTTAGGATTGGAAAGGACCTTAAGAGCATCTAGTTCCAACCCCCATTATGGAATCCTCCTTAAAGCTAAATAAGCTTTGGGGGAAGAATAATTTAAAACCCTGTTCCCTTTTTCATCTTTATATGATGCTTACAGAAAACTGTTGTGCATCCACTGCAGGGACTGCTGAATGTTTTTCTGCTATGTGATACAAGAGATTCTGTGTTTTCGTAAAGTTGTAACAAGGAATTAATTCTTAAACATGGAGTGTACAAATTAAAGTCAGCATTAATATGTAGCTGGTGAGGAGAGGTGAGGGAAAGGCAGATTCAAACAGAAACTGTGTAGTATGAGTGGGAAACATACTCAAAAAGTGAACAAGACTGGAGTTTACTTCCTTCTCTCAAGGAGGGGAATGCTAGCAGTCAGTCTGGATGTCATGAAGCTGCTTAAACTATGATTTCCTTTAACTAACCTAGACTGAAATGGTAGATAGTGTCTGAAATGCTGAAGGGGGCAAGGTCTGCTCTTTATTGTTAAAAAATAAAATTGCTATTTCATTCATTGTTATCTTCAGCTCTCTCAAGTTATGTTTCAAGCAAGATCTCAGATTAAAATGTAATTTTAACAGTGATAAAGCTGACTCAGCCTTTTAGCCAACACACCTTTTGAACATGATCTTTAAAACTAAAATGGTAGGACACCCTCAAAGTAGTCCAGGTTTTAAGACTCTGGGATAACAAGGGGTTGAACAGAGCAGTTGGATAGCTGAAGTCATAAGGTATCAGTAGAAGAAAAAAAATGCACAGACTAGCATTAACCTAGACGACTTTTTGGAATATGCATAGCAGAGGGAGTATGACGGGCCCAAGCTGGATACCTCTGTGCCAGTGGGTGCCTCTATTCCAACTTGTCTTCTGCTTCCTAGTTTTTGAAAACAGGCAGGATGTAGTTTTGCTGCCAGCAAAGCAGAAGTTGGAGTCTCTTTTGAAGTCTCTGTGTGAATTGTTTCCATGCAAACCCTCAGTCTGAAGCTGTGCTTCAGAGCAATTGGGAGTGGGAAAACACCTTTGCAGCATGTCAGTGATATCTGGTGATCTCTCATGTAGACTGGACACATGAAATACATATGGGATGTGGCATGTTGTGGTCTTATCCACTAGTCAGTATTCAAACTTGACTATTGAAAAGTACAAGGTGAGCAACTGATACTAGAGAGTAATTTTTCTCTTGCTTTGGAAAAGCCCTTATATGATATGTCAAGGCTGAGAAGTGATAATAAAATGGTCCTAATTAAGTTAAGAAAAATACTTTTTCAAATGTAAAATTCAGACCAAACTTTGCACACCGCCTTATAGTTATATATAGTATATGATTTCAGGCCATGGATTAAAAATCACCAGGATGACAAGTGCTTGAAACTGCATATAATAATAAGCTTGAATGTAAGTTACTTCACTTTGTCTGCTAAGTGCCATGAAATTAACTTGTAGAAAGTGAATTCACAAATTGCCCTGTTCATGTCTATTCAGAAACAAAAGCCTGTATGAAGAAAAAGTGGAAGAAATTGGGGAAATTAGAGGCTGAACTATAGCTACTGCCTGAAAAAGAAAATGCTGCTCTCATTCAGCATTCTGCCCTTGGCACCTTTAAAGCTGGCAAGAATAATATTGGTTCTGGTAAAATCCATTAAAAAAAATCAAATTCAGATAATAAAATCTGAAGATACATTGTCACACAGCTGGTAACAATCCCTCATCATTTTGTATGAAAGGAGAGCAGAGAATGCTTGACTTGTAAAATTGTATTCTTTGACTGCTGGAGCCAAATGCATCAGGGTTTTTCTTTCCTTCGTTTTCCATTCTTCATCCTAAATTAAAAAGAAAAATATCCATAGTATTGTCAGACTTCTCAATCTTTTCCTGACAGAGTATATTTAGCAGTTCTTCTGAAAATTTTATTTTGTTTCACTGTCTGAAATTTCTTTTTAAAAGCACCAAATTAGTCTATGAAATGGCAGGCAGATGCTTAGCAAAATGCTTCTTTTACCCACTGCCCTGTCAGTGGTGGCAGTGTTAGAAGAGTAATTTGAATTACGGACGATCTGTTTACAGCTGAGTTCTGCTGCACAGGAGAAATCTCCCAACTCTCTATCTTTCAGGCTGATGTACTAATCTTTACAGCCCAAAGATGCCTGGCTTCACAGTGGTCAGTAGCCAGCCTTGTCTGCAGCCAAGTGTCTGGTGGCAGGTCTGCATAAAAGGATAACTGCAATAAGATTTTTGTTAGTCTGGATTCTGGTGGCTGCTGTGTTCCTTATAGAGGTGGGGAGTAAGTCCTTCTAATTCTTGTATTAGAAGGCTTTCTCAGAAGAGCTTGATGTGCACAAGACCTGACGTGTTCCCTTGGTGCATAGCTTGGTGAGGACTTGTAGTGAGGTGGTGGATAAGGAACATATGGGAGGATATTGTGTTTGGGCAGGGGAAATGAATGAACAACAAATACTGTGGGGCAGAGGTGGATGAAATATATTGTTGAAAAGAAAGTGGGGGAAGCAGAGGTGAACATGCCACTAGTGTATGTCTTAATCTTAATGGGATACTGCATCTGACCTGCTCAGCTCTCCAGGCATGCTGGCAAGCCTGACTCGCAACACATGGATACCTCTGCAGGGGGCAGCTCTGCTCAGCACTGGTATTGCCAAGCCCATTGCCCAGCCTGCCCGCTTATGGATACTTTGTGCTTCTCATGGTTAGTGACTACCATGTGCTCCAGCTGGCTCTGGCACAGTCGCTGCATCCCTGGCACTCTGCTATGCTGAGGTAGCTGAGCTGCTTTGGGACCTGGGGACAGCATAAACACAGCTGTATTTGATTTCATCAGACTTTGTTGGGTCTGATATTAGCCTATCACACTGGCACAGCAAACTCACACTGGTGCCCGCGAGTGTATGCTGACTAACGGCATGTTAGCGTTTCCAGAGAAGAGAGAAAGCTTCTCTGTGAGCCAAGATTGGGCTGAGAGATACCCCTTGGCTCACTGGTTTGGTCCATCACCGTGACAATTTCCTTAGAGCTTTAGAAGATGGTTGAGATTGTCCAAAATGGGATGCTGGCTCAAGCACCTGCTGTTCTTTCTACTGTGCTGTCACATGCCGAGCCCTGACCAATCTGCTGAATCTGAGCCCTGTCTTCACTCCTGGAAATTCAATTCTGAGATTTACTCTTTGGATGAAGTTGTAACTTCAGGAATTTCCCTACAAGCTTGTGGGTAATAGGACTGAGATTTGATTGCCAACAGCAGAACCACAGTTCTGTTGCTTTCCTGCTTGTTTCTGACACATACCTTCTCCTGGACCTCTCTCTGCTCCTGTTTTCCTCTTGCTTTTCCCCTGCGTAAGTTCACTTCTGCAGGACTTAACTCACTATGGCAAAAACGTTGGCTGTTTTAATGAAACCTTTAGCTAACCAGAGGGACCAGATACAGAAGTGAATTACCCTGGTTTAATAAGCTTCCAGGCATCAGATGAACTGTGGTAATTAAGTTCACACTTAGCCTGTGGCAAAAAGAGGACAAAATTCATGAATGTAGACTTTTGATGATAAACATTTTCTGCTAATGCAGTTTATTTTCTGCCTCTCATGTAAAGTGTACACATGCAGCTAGGATGAATCAGACAGTGTATAGTGTTTAGGCCCAGTAATTCACTTGTGTCTCTGAGCTGCAAACTGGTAAGATGCTGCTTCTGATAAAGATGGAAAGGGAGAGGCTCAAGCCTGCATGCAAGGTTTGTATACCCTCCTGGAGCTCTGCTTATGGCAATGCCATGGCACAGAGCATATTGAACTGTGGCTATCAGTTATTGTTAGCATCTGGCCTGATGGGCATTGGATACCTACAGGACAGTTGTCTGCTCACTGGGATTTGGCATCTTGTAGCCCTCTGACTTGGCAGCTTCCGTGATGCTTAGCAGCATATGGCTGTTTCATCAGGCATGGGAGCACTAGTGAAAACAATACTTTGTGGTGGCGTGGATGCTCTTAAAACAATTCCTGATAACCGAATGCAACGTTTAGCTTGGTGCATCTTTGAATGAGATTTAACAATTGTGTTTGGCACTTTGGTCCGTTTTCTTTTTTAAATTCAGTCTTAACATATTATTTAATGCAGTATGTCACCTATATCTTCACTTCTTTTCTCTCTCCGAACTGAACCTGCCCAGATCTTCTTCCCAAGCTTTAATCATCTGTGTTGCACTCCAACTACACTCAGATTCAGTCTCTTACATAGAGCCCATTGCTCAGCAGAGCAAAATATTTAGCTTTTAGCTTTGCGGCATTCATGTACCGATGCACTGCAGCATAAAACACAGTGGAACTGGAAATAGTTTACAATAGCCATTACTTTTGTAACTCTTTACTTCACACTTCATTTGGAAGGCTCTCCAGTGGTAGGTGACTGGAGTAGGCTTGAGGAAAAGCTCAAGGACACAGCTCTACAGAAAACATTATTGGTGAATGACATTCCCATGTTTTTTCAGTGTTAGAAATAAGCTATTTTATACAAATCTGAAAGAAACTAGAACAAAGGTTTCTGTGGTCTATACCCTGAAAACACTGAAAAGATGCTTTGAGTAGTGCTAGTTAGATGAGTAGACTTATACACAGGATGCAGAATTTAAGATGGCAGACATGGTGTTCTCTGTGTTGCTGATCACTCAAACTGTAAACTCTCTTTGGCAATTTTCTGTGACTTTGTTGCATTTTTCTCCTGACCAAAATGTTTCTCTCTATATATCTATTTTTATATATACGTATTGTTATCGTTATCTATGTACTTATCTTCCCACTACTGTGGTATTTGACATCTATCTGAAAAATCATATGAGGTTACATTTTGGTTTTATTTCAATACAGATACATTCTCTTATTGGGTTATAACTTTCTTGCTCTCATTAATAGCTGGTCAGTCTGTGTAATTAATCAATACATTCCCATGTTCTGTGGACAAAATAAACCAAAAAAAGTCTTCTCAAGCTTAATATGATCTATAAAGGTAGAAGACAATTTGCTTCTCCTTTTTGAAGAGTTATAAACTTAGTAAGATGTTTTCCCCACCTCCTCCAGTGACTTCTGTATTTTTATTTGTAGAACAACCCTACTTCAAAGATAGGCTCAAGTCATATAACAATAAGAATTACTGTTGAAGGACCTGTAAAGTTTAATTTTTTATTATCATCTTATTTGGTTGTGGATTTTGAAGCACTTCCTATATTGGTATAAAGTATAAAAAGTCTGTACACCACTGATAGCTTCAAATTTTCACATTTCCTTAATTGCTACCCAGGTAAGTAGGATAATTTGCTCCAGACGTATGGCTACTGTGACAACTAAGAAACTGACTGGAATATTAAATTGACAGGCTGTAGCAGGTTTTATGGGCTTTACTGGATCAGAGGTTTTGTCTGAACAAAGAAATGACATGCAATATCCTGCAAATTGGCTAAAAACACCAGGTGAAGAAGGCTGGTGGGTTTTTTGCATTAACCTGCTTTCCTTCAAAATAACCTCAAGAAAACAAGGCACACTAGGTATGGATTTTAATTTTAGCATTAAAACTGGTAGGGCAGGTGAAGTCTCTAAAGCAACAGCCCCTCTGTCTCCTCTCCTGCTGTAGGCTTATAGACTTTCACTCACTCTACAAGAAGTTTACCATATGCATACTCTTCCTTTCCCCTGATCCTAGTACCCATACCTTACATATCTATCCTTCTGGAGACAAAGGTGAACAGCATAAAATTAGATAAACTTACTAATGCTTTTTCTTCTATTTTATGTTCTCTTAACTTGCAGTAAAACAAAACATGTAGTATAAGCGCTAGGTAAAAGACAACCGAAAGATGGTATCCTGTTGTTCCTTACCCTCTCCCACTGGTGACTTCACATCCTAATTTTATTTTAACTTTGCCTTTATTTCAATAACATGGAAACCAAACTGGCATTTAATTAAACACTCTTTTAATCACAATGACTTTAAACCTCTCTTTGTAAGACAGAGCAGAGCTTTCCCTGGCAATAAGTGTATCGTCACCTCTAAGCCTTTCATAAACTGATTGACCTTTGCTGTATTGCATGTGCTGTCCTTCTGAGCTCAGAGATAATGACCATGGTTATACGTCAGAAGAGTGGCCCCCACTTGGCCTCCCAGACTCCTAGCCTTCCAGCCAAAAAGCAGGAGCAGATAAAGGAAATGATTCATGGCATAAGGGCTAGAACTGATACCGTGATTTCTCATGCTTGTGCAGACAGACATTTTCTTTTGAAAACAATTCCTAATGTTTTAAAAAAGCAACCAATCAAACACCGTTGGAAGTCATCAAAGTGCATCTAATGATGTAAAAACTCTTCTGTCCTCTAGTGCTGTGAAGCAGTGCTATGTCTGAGATGCACTGATGGCTTTTTTTGGGGGGTGGAAATAGGAAGCCTTGCAACCCAGCCATTTTTTTTTTTCAGTGACAGAGGGGGCTGTAAGATCCTTATTTTTTATGCATGAACTTGAGAGAAATATGATCTTAATATCTGAAACAGCCAAGAAAAACTACTAAAAAGAATCGTGGCACTGATAACTGCACAGCAGTTTGGGATAAGGTAAATGCTACTACTCAGTCAAATAAAACTCTAAAGAAACATCACTGATAGGGAATGTTATGCCATAAGCAGGAGGGTTGTCAAAACTTCTTTCAAGTAACTGTTGCACTTGTGATGCGAATGCCAGAGGGGTGTTGCTGCTGTTTTAGCTCCTGCCTTTGAGGGCCTGGGATTTGATGAAGAGGTGAAGAGCAGTCTTGTGAGCACCAGGCTATGCTGGCAGGAAGGGAAAGGATCATACTAAATGGCACCATTAAAGTTCACAGCTCTATCTTTACTAGTTTAATCTCATAAATTAATCTACAGCCTCCTGGAATAAGTCTTCAAAGAGAAAGAGGTAATTGGATATAAATACTTTCCTTCCCAAGCCCTGAATTACAGTGATACAGCAGCAGGCAGCTTTTTGCACTTAGATCTCTTTGCATGATTTTTATTCCGTTTTCAGCCTTAGTCTCAGGCCTCATTCTCTCATTACTTTTCCACAGCCGACAGTGATCTCTCCACTTTCTATTTTGTCCTCTAGCCAGCCTCTGTGGCCCTTCTTTTAAGAGGCTCGGCCTTCAACCCTCATTATTCTTTGTTGTCTGCTCTTCTCCTTGGGCCTCCTTCATAATGAAGTCAGATGAAACATTTGTGACCGTGAATTCAGATAAAATTTTGCTGAATGCTGCAGAGAGACTGAGCTTACTCTGATACGTGGAGCCAACTGCTCTTAGTGCTTTTCTGGTAGACCTGCACCCCTGTGGCTCAGCCTCTGCTGAGTGGGAGCAGTATAAATTCCTACCTACACAATACACTGTCTGATAAACCCCTTTGTTTTCTCCAAGTGGAACTGACATGTTTTCATCACTCTTTTGATCACCTGGAGTCTCTAATACACTCTGAACCCTGTCCTGCCTCTTTGCTGTCACGTTAGATTGATAGCTCCTTGAGACAGCAACTGCATTTTGAATTGAGTCTAGCAAACAGGGCCTTTGTCCTGATTCAGTGAGTTGCACCTTAGGTATGACAGCAAGATAAATACACCCAAGGAATCCCTCCTGTCTCACAAACACAAGGCTGACAAAGAAGCTAAGGCTCGGGAAGAGAGCAAGTCACCTGGGTCCATCACAAACAGTGTGATTTTGCATGTTCCTTGGACTACTTTTGGGCAGACTGCCTAAACCCACAAGGCGGCGCCCATGAGATGCCCTTGATGTATGGGGTAGGACTGAAGCCCCAGTGCTCTTCCCAGTAGACTGATCTTTGTGCTTGAGCAGTCTGTGGAAGTAGTTGTGTATTGCGTGGAACATTCTGATTGAAGGAAGTAATTTGATTTGAAACGTGTGAGGTTTGAGGTCAGCAATCTGGCATGAGTCTTGAATAAGAAAAGTGAAGCCTATGTTTTCCTTGGTATTTGCAGCCAACTCCAACAATAACAAGTATTCCTAGAGTATTTACAAAAAATTCCTGAAGAGCTGAATCAAATTAAATACCAGATTTGACACAAAGTTAGTTGGTGCAACAGCAGAAAGCTGATGAAGGAGCCCCCATCTAGTCCTGGTTTTCTGCAAACAGGAAACTGAGCATTTTCTTTCTTTTTAGTGTCGGCCCTTATGTCTTGATAACTCCAAACGAAACCAGAAGAAACCAGTTGCAGCAAAGTAAGTTGAGTTGTCTAATATGGTAATACATTATTTCTGTTTGAATAAATGTACGGGTTTGTGCACTTTATTGCCTTTGCAACTTTCATCCTCATTTTCACAATGTTTTTCTATGTGCAGTTGTAGCAGTGAAGTCAGTGCTATGAGCATTCTTCATCATAATGTAGGCTTTTCGTAGGATTAACTTCTCATCTGGCTAAACTTCATGAAGAATAAGCCTTGTTCAGGAAAAAGTTTTTGGTAATTTCAGTGCCGGAGCTGTTCAAGTTAAATTCTACAAGACTCATCTGAAATTAGCTGTGTCCCACTTTTACAGGATTGAGGTCAGATGGCAGAACACAACTTTGAACACTCTCTGGTTTAGGGGGAGGAAGAAGGAAAAGTAAGTAAGAAATGTTGAGACTAAAGCAACTAGAACCACTGTTGGTTTTTGAATCTCCACGTAAGGATTGTAGGTGGCTCTTTTAATGAAGCTTGTAAAGATCATTTTAGATGGAAAATATCTGTGGATATAAGTTCACTTTTGCTTGGCTTTAAATCTTGCCTTTGAAAGTAGCCAAGCAGGATAACTTGTACCCGAAAGATTTGGTGAAGTTACAAGAGCTAGTTGTAAAAGAAATTCTGTATGCAGAGATGACCAAGCACTGCAGCCCTACATTGCTGGCTGTTTATTTGTGCAGGTTATGAAAGTCTGAAGGAATGTCACTCACATTTTGAGCCCTCAAGAAAGCAGTGCAATTAAATAATTTCTTCTCAAGCATAATGAGTTCAGCTGAGAATCTTCACCATCAAATTGGTGTAGGGTTGGGTTTCCTTTGGCTGCAAGAAAGAAAATGGATTTTTCCTGAATCAAACTATAATCTTCTGGAAGGATGTCGTGGTTTAAGCCCATCCACGCAGTCTCTCTCTCACTCCTCCCCACTTAGTCCCCCCACCCAAGCTCCCGGAGGGATGGAGAGGAGAATCGAAAAGAATACAACTCCCATGGGTTGAGATAAGAACAGTTTAGTAACTAAGGTATAACACAAATCACTACTGCTACCACCATCACCAATAATAATAA
>JANHGB010068241.1:0-10761 GCA_026283785.1 Coracopsis vasa
TCACTCGGGTGTGACAGACATCACGAATATTTCTCTGGCGCACTAAGACATAGTCAATAAGGTGCCAGTGTTTAGATTGAGGATGCATCCAGGTTGTCTTCAGGCTGTCTTTCTGCTGGAAAATTGTACTGGTGATGGTGAGCTGCTGCTCTGCACAAAATTCTAGCAAGAGGTACAAGAATGACTTTATATATTATTAGTTTCACAGATTTTCTCAAATTTTTGTTTTGCTGTGGTTTCTTTATTTTGTTCCTTTTTTTTGTTGTTGTTGTTGTTGTTTTGTTTTTTTTCTGTTTGGGTTAAAAGGAATAAAAACCACAAATGTGTCAAAAAAGATTTTCACGTTTCAAAGACTCCATCCATCTGGCCCCCACTTTCTGTTTTAGGAGGGCATGAATTTCCTGATATACTTGAATCATATCTACGAGTCCCAGGTGGCTGCCTGTGACAGTGTAGGATCTCTCAAATGGTGACAAATGCCACCATGTAAGCAACTGAATTGAAACATGAATATATTCATGTTTGTAAATGTCAGAGTGATGCACATAAATTGTCCATCCAAGCTATGCATCTTTAGAAGGACCTCAGTAAACGGCTGAGCACAATTGCACTGTAAGTTATGAGAAAGAAGGAAATTCTCAACTGGATTATGGGAGATTCTCTTTCAGTGCATCCTTCTTATAGTCTCCTTTGGTTGAAGGCCATCTAAAGGTTTCAAAGAGCTCTCCTTTTCGCATGTGATGCAAGGTATTTTGGGCATGTAATACACTTTTCTTCCTTTTCATGATAGTTTTGACAGTATGATCAATATTTCTAGATCCCTTCCAACTGGGGCTTTTCTATGATTCTAAGATACTTTTTCATTTTTTTGTACTGAAAGTAGTCTGAATAAAAGTTAATTCAGCTTTTGATATTAATATGCTTTTATTTTAATATGAATACTATAGTGTGTAGATAGATAAGCAATGAACTTTCAGAATATGTTCTCTCTCAAGAGGGTATTTAGATTTTAACTTTAGTTGAAATATATTGGAAAAATTATTTCTGATGTATTAAAGAACTTAATATAAAGTATACTGAGGTCTATGTGACTTTTTTAAGGGTGAGTTTGCTTGGTTGTTTTTGCTTTGCTTTTCTGGTCAAGGTACTGCTTCTTAAGTGGATGCCGTTGCGGGTAACATTCTATGCCTCTTTCCCACACTGTTTTTGTAGAAATCTATGCATTTTCTTCTAAGTGCATTAAAGTGTAGTTCTAACACTCTCCCTAAAGCCCTTAGTCTATCCTTAATAAAATGGAGAAATAATAACAGGAACTTGACTCATGCTTTCCAAAAATGGTTTAGATGCAATGTTATACCATACCTAACAAGTGTTAGTATGAGATATAAAGCTTTCAGAAAACTGTGAAGACCTAAAATAGAAAGCTAAGGGGAAAATTGTAGCTCACATTTAATTATAGCTGGTAAAGCAAAAATATTCTGTTCAAAAATAGAGGTATGTCTGTGCTGCAGAAGAATATGTATAGCCTTTGTTTGAACAGCTAGGCCTATTCAAACAAACCTAAGACTGCTGTGTCAGGTTTGTCCTGGGTTCAGCTGTAACAGTTACTTTTCCCCTTCCCAGTAGCATGTGCAGTGCTGTATTTCAGCCTTAATCTGAGAACAGTGCTGATAACACACCAATGTTTTAGTTGTTGCTAAGTAATGCTTACCCTGATGAAGGACTTTTCAGTCTCCTCTTCTCTGGCAGTGAGGAGGGGCACAAAAACCTGGGAGGAAGCAAAGACAGGGCACCTGACCCAAATTAGCCAAAGGGGTATTCCATACCATAGCATGTCATGCCCAGTACAGAAACTGGGGGAAGTTACCCAGAAGGCCCAGATCACTGCTCAGGTCGGGCTGGGTATCGGTCAGCAGGTGGTGGGCGGTTGTATTCTATTCCCTTGTTATTTCCCTTATCATTATTATTATTGGTGGTAGCAGTAGTGGGTTTGTGTCATACCTTATTTACTGGACTGCTCTTATCTCAACCCATGGGAATTACATTCTTTCAATTCTCCTCCCATCCCGCATGGAGTGGGGGAGAAAAAGAGGAGGAGTGAGTGTGGTTCTGAGTTACCAGCTGGGCTTAAACCCTGACAGGTTGCTCACACACAAGCATTATTAGTAACACGTCCATGGTTCTGGCCAATAGATTAAATCCTTAGATCCCACAGAGTCCACGTAGTAAATATCAAATGAATAAACACCAGATTTTAATAAACATTAGTGTTTCCTCCTGAAGTGATCTGAAGTCATGTGCCACAAGACAGTAAGGGAGGTGCAGCTACTTTTACTATGCCATCTTGCTACTACATGGATATGCAGAAAGTGTAGTACTTATAGTTCTTATAGTAGAGTACTTATAGTACATCTATAGTGCTTATAAAAATAACCATTATAGAGAAGTATGTGCAATTTTAATTACGGGAACTGTAAAATGCAGAATGCTTTGCATCACTGAGAAAGTTAATGAAGGAAGGAAGTTGAGAATAACTAAACACATCATAAAAACTAAAGAGCTGACAGACTAGTGACAAGATAAATTGAGTGCACTCTTAGGAAGTTTTCTAATGACACCAAGCTGTGGCCTACATGATGTAGGAAGGATGCCATCAAGAAAGACCTTGACAGGCTTGAGAGGTGGGCCTGTGAGGACCTCATGAAGTTCCACAAGGTCAAATACAAGGTCCTGCATGTGAGCTCGGGCAATTCAAAGCACAAAGCAGCATGGTCTGAGACTGGATTGAGAGCAGCCCTGAGGAGAAGGACTTTCGGGTGTCACTAGACAAGAAGCTCAACATGAGCTGGCAGTGTGTATTGCAGCCCAGAAAGCCAACTGTCTGCTCAGCTGCATCAAAAGGAGTATGATCAGCAGCTGAGGGAGGTGATTCTCCCCTTCTATCTCACTGTTGTGAGACCTCACTTGGAGTACTGAATTCAGCTCTGGGGCTTTCATCATAGGAAGGATGTGGACCTGTTGGACTGAGTCCAGTGGAAGGCCACAAAGATGACCAGAGGGCTGGAACACTTCTCCTATGAAGACAGGCTGAGAGAGGTGGATTTCTTCAGCCTGGAGAAGAGAAGGTTCCAGGAAGACCTTAGAGCAACCTTCCTAAATGCCTAAAGGAGGCCTACCAGAACTCTTGAGAAAAACTTTTTACAAGGGCATGTGGTGATAGGATAAGGGGGAATGACTTTGAAGTGAGAAAACATTGATTTCAATTAGATATTAGGTAGAAGTTCTTCACTGTGAGAGTGGTGAGTCACTGGAACAGATTGCCCAGAAAAGCTGTGGCTGCCCCATCCCTGGAAGTGCTGAAGGTCAGATTGGATGGGGCTTTGAGCAAACTGGTCTAGTGAAAGGTGTCCCTGACCATGGGAAGGAGGCTGGAACTAGATGATCTTTAATGTCCCTTCTGTGCAAAACCATTCTGTCACTCTGTGATTTTATGGTTCTATTAGTGCAGACTTAAACAAAAAAAAGAAAAAAACAGACAAAGAAAACCCCCAAACCCCAAACTTTAAACCATCACATAAGCAAAGTCAGCATCACAAGTAAGTATAGGAATGGTGGCACAGCACTTACACAGCTAGTAGTCCTTCTTCAACTCCTCCACAGACTAGGCTGCTTTGCATAAAATGTTAATTTAAGGTATCTTTTGTGAGTTATTATTTTCCTTTAAATAGTGAGGCAATCCCTACCATAGTTCCCAAAGAAAAAATATCCTGAACTTGCACAAGACATTAAAATTCTTTTTCAATAGGGGAAAGAGTGAAGAAACACTTGTAAGTGCACAAGCAATTAGATGTATTTTCCATATTGTTTTTTGTTTGTTTGTTTGTTCTGTTTTGTTTCTTAATACAATTTTTCTAAACTCCATCAGCATCAACTACTTTACATTTTCTGACTCTGGAAGTGTCTGCTGCTGAAATAGATGGCAACATCTAAATCTCAGTTTACTTCCTTACAGTGATGAATAATTTCTTTCTTTTGGTTTTAAAATGGTTTTACATTGGAAAAATGTATAAAAATATATAATATGTATAATGTATACATATATTCACAAGATTTCAGTGAAATAAATACTATCCACTTTATTTAAGATATGGGACGCATAAATGGCAGACCACAGATGACACAAAGACCTCATAATGAAATTAGAAAATTATTACAAAGGAAATATATTCTCACATGGTATAAATGGCTGCATCTCCTTTTATTTTCAGCAGAGCCACAATAATTTCAACAGCTGAAGATATTCCCTTGATTTCCAGCTATTCAGTTATTTTTCTGTTTTATGTTTACAAGACATCATTACCATCCACAGTGGACACACAGAAAACCTCACACAGCTAAAGACTTGGAGAAATTTAAATTAGTATCATGATATAGCAACAAAATAATATCTTAATTAGAGAAACCATCCAGATTATGAAACCTGGAATAGCCAGGTAAGGCTTTGTGAAACTTTGAAGTGAGGACTGCACAACTCTTAAAGCTTGATCTTCTTCTAACTAAAATCAACAGAAGTCTTACCTCTGTGTTTAAAGAGTGGAAAGTCGATCCATGTGCTAGTGATTTCTCACTGGTTGAAGTTTAATTCTCAATTAGATTTATAGTAAGAAACTAGGAAGTCAATGGAGGGGGAAAAAAGAGTGAAAGAAGGAAATGGGAACCCTTTATAGACAGATGGATGAATCCTTGAATTCCAGCTCTATTTATCCCACCTAGATGAGCCAAATACACACCTAGTGACTTTTAGTTTTAGCTAGTTAGGAGTTTTATTCTCCAAGTACTACTTTGAAAGATTTTAACTTGATTATCTGAATTCAATAGCACAAAACACGGTGTGTGAAATCTCTTCCCACAAAACTGGAAAGTACACTTCCTATTATCTTTTACCATGAAATTGTAGCCTAGAGTTTTGCTCCTCAGAAAAAGATTATCAGCCATATTTGCTATAGGATTGAATTTTCTGATGAGGTAGGAAGATGGCCAGCTGGGTCAAGCCATATTAACTCAAAATTCCAAATCTGAAAGACTTCTATAGTATTAAAGAAGAATAAGGCCTCTTGGTTAAAAGGGGGCAAAAGACAAAAAGATAAAGGAAATTTGAGGCAGACATTGTAAAGCTGTTCTAAAATGATGGTGTTTGCTAATTCAGACTTGTGCATAGAGCCTGTTCATGCAAAAAAAAAACAAACAAAAAAAAGAAGAAGAAGAAGAATGAAAGAGGTTTAAAGAAGTCTGTAAATCATACTCCCTTTTTCTTTCGTATCTACTGCATTGAAATAACAGGTCCCTAGGTCCCAGCTTTACTCATAGGTAATTCTATTCAGTCCTGCTAACAGATTACTTTTTTTTTTCTTTTTTAAAGGGAAAGCTTCAACACAGATGGGCTTTGCTGCAAGTCTTTAAGGTCAGCAAGTACTGGCTGTAGTGAAATGTGAAGTAAGACCTCGCATGAAGGACATCTTGTTTCAAGTGGGAAACAATTTTCATTCAAGTGATCCTGAATGTCATGGTAACACAAGAAGAAAGCCAGTTCTGGGAAAGAAAAGTATTTTTGTAGATTGATTCTACAGCTGTCACTTATACCTGCACAAATTGCGTTGTGTAGACTCTGGGTCTTCGTAAGCCTCTAAAAGAACAATATCAAAGAAAAATTAAATGGAAGAAATTAAACAAGATGTTCCTATATTGGCAAAAGTCACAGCCTTTGAGATATGGCAGTGAGCATTCAGGTGAAAACTATGGAACATCCATGCACTGGCAAGTGACATATACCCAGATATTTCAGTTGCTGAGAAGGTTGGCTGTTCTAGTTTGTTTTCTAGGGACAAGTCCAGAGACAGGCCAGTCTGTAATCAGTTCTTTGGGCTATTACTGCATGATGATTGCGAGCACTGAGCTAAATGTAAATTTTCTTCCCTATGGTGTTTATTTGTATGGTTATTAAAATAACTTCAGAAAAGCCCATTTTCAAAACCTGGCAATTTCTGTCTCTGTACGGTTGATATGTATTTGCTTCTGTGGGGTGATGATGGGTACCATGCTGCAATAAACCGAGTATTTCAGAGCTGTAGGGTGAAATTTTTCCTTTGCAGGTGCAAAAATTGGTCAACCCTGCACAGAGGCCATATCAACATACTAGTAAATAACTCTATGTAATACATGTGCAAGCATTTCTTTCCAAACCACTTATTTATTTTTTCTTGCATCTCTTACCCATCTAGAAAAGAAAAGTAGTCAAATTTCAGGAGCAACAAGGCTTGAAGAACAGAAATATTTATATGAATATGTTTATATCTACATCTGCATCTACATCTGCATCTACACCTGCATCCACACATACAATAATCCCAGCATCATTTAATTGCTGCTGCAATGTGAATAAGAACATGAGATTGATAAATTTTGGTAAAAGACATCCACGAATACTAACTAGTAACATCTTGATCAAGGACCCTGGACAAAGAAACGTAATTAAAGACTGGCTTTGTGATCTGTGTTGAAGGTATCTGTTGTTTTTGCAAACATGTTTCTTCACTATACTGTTACAAATTATTCTGTCTTTAGACATAGAAAAGGAAGAATACCTAAAGGAGATTCATACCATGTGTCTCAGAATAATTTAGGAATAATTAACAATAATTGATAAAATTCTATATGCTGAATATGTATTTTATACATTAAAGTGCTTATTAATAATGAGGGAAAACAGAAAATACAGTGAATGCATTTAATTAAACTTTAAAGCTAATAAGGAAATGCCATTTTGCTCTGCAAATGGACAGTTAAGAGTCTTTTTCTCTGTTATAAATTGGAGTGTATTCTTTCTGCTTCAACTTTCTTCCTGTGGGCAACATATACACAAAACAAACAGCAGTACTCTGGCATGGAAGTTTAACTAACTGCATGAGTGAAACCAGGTTGCTTCTAAACCTTTAGCAGCAGCTTTGGAATCCTTATGTAAGATCCATTTTAGCATAACATCTAACAATATTCCCCACCTTTAATCACAGGAGTATTCTGTTGATTTCAGTGTAATGCACGTTTCAGGATAAGCACATACTACAAAAAAATGCTGCTGAACAAAGTCTAAGGTTCCCTTAATCTTCATCATTAGGTTTGGCTACCTCATAAAGCACCCACCAAACTACTTCTATGCATCTACTGCAATCTACTATTCTTGATGAAAGGGGAATGCATTTGACACTTCAGTGTTGTTTTGCTTTGTATACTGGTGATATGACCAAAGGTAAAGAAACATTCAATTAGAGCTGTTTCCACTGTTCAAGAAGCAGCAAAATACTGTGAACAGACCTTCAATTGATGAAAAATGTCATACTTCAGTTACTTCAGCAAAAAAAGTTACAGTTTATATCACCTGAGGATCTGGTCTGTGTTATATTTGTTTTCTGTGTTCTTGTATTTAAATTTCATGCTGGCTTCCATGCAAAGGTTGAAGCTATATTGGTATCAATATCACTGCATTCTCTGAGGAGAGGAACATGCACAGTGAGACTTCTGTCTTGTGTTGTTGATGTTTTCTTACTGAACAGTACAAATCATTCTGCACGGAAGAGCAAATTTACCCTGTCTATATTTATAATACAAATTCCATAGGAAGGACCTATTTATTTATACACATTTTCACAGAGACCAAAATGATACTGACCTGACATTTATTAATTGCTTCATGCACAAATAGGACTATCCAGTAAAAGTAAAAGGCAAGGTATATAACAGAAGACTGCTATTTATTATGAATAATCATTTTTATATTCCTGGTGAAGTACCAGAAAAATCTCATGCCTATACAGAGTATGAAGGTCAGCTCCTTATTTTTAAAAATCTTTCTTATAAACCACTAAACGGGTATAACTTTCTGTATTATTGTTTATATGATTAGATTGGAATAATTTCCTGTTCTTTCAGCAGATCACATCTATAAGGAGGAATGAACTTTACTTGTTTTTACAACAAAAATTCAGGTTGACAAAAGATTTTAAATGAGAGCATTTGTTTTTTGCTTATGATTTTTTATTATAAAGTCTTTAATGTACAGTCTGTATTCCGTTAAGTGAAACTAGAAATGATGTAGAAACAAGTAGGCCATGTGGTATGCACTTATAGATGTATTTTATGGTTTTAGAGTGCAATTTGCTTTTAAAAAGGTAAATATTTGGTGTGTAAACGTTACTTTCAGCTGTTGGCCTTACTGAACTAGTTCAAATCTTTATACGATATGTTATAAAAGCTGTAAGTTGTAAAAAATTTTCTCCAATTTGACGCCAAGGCAATTTTCATCAAGCTAAACATATATTTTATTTTGTTTTTTTAAAATGAAAATTTGAGTTGATGCAATCACATTATAGCTTAAACTAAAACTAAATCCCTGAAAACATAGAAACTTCATCTTTTTTATACCAACTTACAACCTGCAGAATTACATGAATAGTTATAGAGTGGCAATTTTTTTAAAGTTGAATTTCTGTGTTTTTAACGGAGCTGAGGTTTGCATGTCTCCAATTTTTCAAAACAGCGTTTAACTCATTTGAATTGTGGTTCCATATATGGCTTCCCATCTCAGTTTATGTGCCTGAGTCCAATAAGCTAAAAAGTGCATCATTAATGTTAATGGAATTGGCAAGGTTCAAGAAAGAAGTTCATCCTTTTGCCATTTGCTGTACTTGGAAAAAAAAAAAACCCTACTGGCTGAAAAAATAAAAACCTAAACCCACTCTTATATTAAACCTTTCAGTCCAAACACATGATCTGTAGAACAGCCACTGATTTCTGAAATGTGTCACTGTGGACCAAGATTATGTTTCTGTACTTTTTTTGTTTGTTTGGGTTTTGGTTTTTTTTGTTTCGTTTCGAGCTTGCCATTCACTAAGAACCTTGACACATCCAATTTCTTTAGAAGTATGACCTCAGTAAAAATGTTATTTTTCCCCAGCTGAATTAGACTTTGCCATTTTCTCTTTGTTGTCTACTCAACAATTACTTTTTCTGGTGAAGTCAGAATTCTTTTCCCAGAGAAATGTGTGTTGGAAAACAATGTCAAGGAGGAAGAATCAATTAAGCTGCCTTTTCAGAAGTCATATAAAATGAAGGCTTAGAGGATCCTGGTAAAAGGTGTTTGTTTACATACTTACCAGTGTAACATTCCCATAATCAAGATGATCAGTAACAAGAAGGTTCACATTTCTGATTATGCTACATATGTAAATTGTTCAGCCCATTCCAGAAATCAGAGGCTGCTCAGAAGATTATTTTTAAATTAGACATTTTAGCTTCCATCAGAAGGAAGTACAAGACCTTTCTGAAGCCCTTTCAAAAAGAGGATCTTTTTAGCTCCTTCCAAAGAAGGAAGACTTGCGGCAGTTTTGATGCACATCACCGTTCTCTCCCCTTTACTTGCTTTCATGAAGTTAAACATAGGATAGACAGGATTTTTAGCTTTTCTATTACAGTCTATAGAATCATTGTAACCTTGATCCCTTAAATGGTAGAGTATCTGGTCTTGATACAGTAGATGAGCTTAGTGTAAGTATACTTAACCATGATCACAATCAAAAAAATGCTTCAATAAAAGCGCATCATTATCCCATTTACTTTGATGGAACTACTTGAGGGTATAGGTATATGGAATTGATTGCTGGACAAGGACCTTACATGGGATGTGACTTTACAGTTCTAAACCCCACTACAGATGGTTTACAGTCCAATAAAATACAGAGTTAATAATGCAAGATCTGGTGCTTAGCAGCATAAATAAAGATGCTTCAGCTCTTTAAATGCTGCAATGTTGTAAATGTTGCAACCTTACCAATTTGGTGGAAATAATTATCACTGTATACAGTAGTCAGGAAAGAAACACAGATGGAAATAAAACGAATGCAAATTGATGGAGTTTGCTTGTTGGAGTGCGATTAAAAATGCAGTCTATAAAAGTTGGCATTTTGGAACTGAGAGTTGTGAGTAAATGATCTTATTGTGAAACTATACATTTGTGAATATACGTGGTTTGGTTTCTGATTTTTTTTTTTTTTACTTTTCAAACTAACATCTAAAAAGATGGCTACTCTGGCATGTTAAGAGTCTGTGCAACAACAGGCCATAAGAGAGTCCTGATCCTCCCCATATATTAGATTTAGGAAATTTTATTGAATAATTTTTTATATGACTAATATGACATTAATTTTGAAAAAAAAAATAGAATGGACTGGAGTAGTGACTTCACTGGCAAGGTGGGTCTAGATTAATCTTGTGTAACTTTATATGCTTATTTACAGCATGTAAGTTTATGACAATTTTATATAACGTTTCTTAACAGTCAATGGAGAAGATTTAATACCTTCAGAAGGTAATTCAGATTCTATACTGGCAAAGCTTATGAAGGTTACTATGTCTCACCATTAATTGCAAAAGAAGATTAGAATGACTGTTTTTTGATTTTGACTTTTAATATAGGTCCTGTAATTAGGCACTTTACACTCAGGCAGGAAACTTAGGTGTTAATGAGTAGCACGTAAGACAGGGAGAATATTGTCAGATATCTGAACTCTAGAAAAGTCTTACCCAAAAGGGGGAAACATTCTTTAGACTTCAAACATATATGTAATGATAACAGCCAAAATTCTTTTGCTTTCTTTAGTTGGGGGGGGGAGCGGAGGAGGGGCGGGGAGATTGTTTGGGTTTAATTCTTGC
>JANHGB010068245.1:0-13919 GCA_026283785.1 Coracopsis vasa
GGTTAAACTTCATAAGGTTGGCATCAGCCCACCTCACAAGCGTGTCAAGGTCCCTCTGGATGGCATTCCTTCCCTCCGGCGTATCAACCAAACCACACAGCTTGGTGTCATTGGCAAAGTTGCTGAGGGTGCACTCAATCCCACTGTTTGGGTTGGAGTTTGGATTCTGAGGTTTCTTTTATGGTGAGATTCAGCTTCTTGCATGGAGTCGCAAGCAGAGATGAACAGCAGCACTCTTGTAACCTTTAGGTTGTACAAGGCATTCTTCACCAACGTTGTGGCAGACAAGCAGGACATGGGAAATAACAGCAGTGACTGAAATCCTTCAGATAAGGAGGTTCTGGGCGACACACACTTTTAGCCATAATTCACTGCTTTGTTAATTAAACGCTGGTGAGACCTGTACAGCTGCAACTGTTTCTTAAGCAGTGAAGCCTGCAAAAGCCTGTGAGGTGGCAGTGGTTTTACTTCCACACATCTTTAGAAACCAGGGCTTGTAAAGTTGGCTTCACCCAGCGGAGTCCTTGGAGTGTATACTGACCTCCTCCTGCTTGCCTGGGAGCATCGTACTTCATGATAATTACAGTCCTGGAGCTGCTCTGATCAAGGTCAGACACTGGAGAAAGATTAGTCCAAGCAGTCACACCTCCACTCCTCTGCCTGCATAACCTTAATATGCAGAGCAGTAAGTCAAATACAGTAATTTCACTGAATATTCACAGTTTACTCATTGGCTCAGTTTTCAGACAGGAGAGTGTTGTTCTTTGTTTCTCTGTAAAAGAAGTTATGACTCTCCATGGCTTGCTGGGGATTTTTGTCCTCTCTGTAGAGAATATTTCAGTTGCATTAAATGAGGTCAAAGAGCTGAGTCGGAATCTTGTGCAGAGATTAGGATAGTTGCAGATAGGCCTTTTTTTCATTTCATGCTGTTATGTTCCATTCATAAGCTACCTTTATAATACAGGTGAGTTGTGCTGAATCTTTCTTTCATCACACTGTCTGCAATATATGATACCAGTGTTAGGGCAGATGTCCTGTAGGAGCTTCTACCATATGTGATCTCGTAGATTCAGTGTTGTAAGGCATTGTTTTAAGAATGTTTAAATCTGTTGTTCAGTATGTTCTTGTTGCTGTCTACAGCACGAAAGGCATACACAGTTATTTGCTTACACCTCAAATGTGATCTTGTAAGACTGGCACTTAGTGCAGATGTAGACATCCTCTTCAGATGTTAAAACACCCTGTGACATTCAGTATTCTCAAAGGGTTCTACTAGACACCTTGGTTTTAAAAGTGTTTCTTTCTGTTCCTAGGCACTGTACAGACATCGTGTGCTGTGTGATCTTCATAGTCGTCATTCTGGGTTACATTGCATTAGGAATTGTGGGTAAGTATAGCAGGTGCAGTGCTGCCAATTCCTCTCTCCTTTGTGTCTGTCCTCTCAGACAACGTGGTTACGGTGATGCGAGACAATGAAGTGGTCTTATTCCCTCCTCTGCACATGCAGTGGTTTCCTGCTGGACACAAGGCATCTGAGCAGCCTTTTCTTGCAAACCTTATGAAATGCTGCTGACAGCTAGAACCTGTTCCTGGAACTACCGAATTTGTAGCTGGTGACTTTCTCTACCTGTCTTACAGAGAAGATCTGAACTTTCAATCTAGAAATATTTAGTCCAGCTCCAGCTCCACATGGTCCCTGCTTTTCATCTTTCCTTGTACTGTGCTTCAGCTATTCTTTTTACTCTAATTTATTTTTAAGTAAAAGATGAGATCAGCTTTGGCCCAGTTCCAGGGGCCAGCCATGTACAAAATACGTGAGAGTCAACAAAATTCACATTAAGAGAAAATAGATTCTGGATCAATCCTTACTCAATAATTATGCTTTATTATGGAAAGGAAAAGCAGATTTCTATTATTTCTTGAAAATATGTGAATGCTGCTCTGGATCCCTGTTTAATTTGGCTTGAGAAGTAAGCAATAAATGCAGGTTCATCACACAGCTGCTATGGCTGAAAATCTGAGTCAAAATTTGCTCTCAGTAACATATGTACAGCTCACGTGTGTTTGTGTAAACAGTAGTGGAATATTTGGTGTTTCTGCGGGCTGGGGTGTAGTCTGAGTAAAAGGTAACTAGTTCTCCTTGAAAGATGAAACCGAATTGTTTTTTGCTACTGGCTGTGCTTAGTTCTGCTTCAGTGGTGGCTGCTGTTGAGTGACTGTACTGAATAGAAGTTGTTACTCTATGATTTACTTTCTCATTCTTTTAACTTTACAGATGAGCTAATAGCGCTAATTTAACATTCCATGTTGTTTTTACTTCCTGTCAAACTGACTTAACTTTCATGTATATTCCAGAGACTTTGGGCTTATCCAGGTGATACTTTATAAATATTTAGCATCTTAATTTAAGATTATTTTAATTCAGCAAAATGCATGTAAAAGGCAGCAAATAAGGTATCCTGGAAAAAAGCCTCACATCAAAGGACAGGTTAATTTAAAGTAATGACTCTTGCTGTATTACTCCGATACAACAAGGGATGCTTCTACAATATCAGTGTTAGGTACATGGATTTACAAATTCTATATCACGTATTCTGTTACCTTTTTCAATACATTGATAAATTGCTTGTGTTAAAAAGCCGTAAAAACAATTTGGCAGGTCAGTTTCTTCATACACTAAAACATGTAAAATATACCCTTAAGGGAAGCAAAATAAGAATAGAAAAGACTGCTCTTTCAAAAATACACAGGAGAGGGAATGAGACACAATGTATAACCAGATAGATTTGCAGTTTAAGTATCACAAGATGCCATTGCTCTAATCACATTTTCTCCTCGACATGGAGCTTTGCAGCCTTTACAGCCACTGACATAGCCCACAAAGCACAGAAAAAGGAGTGCATCTGACAGGCACTGAGTGACAGACGTTGGCTATTTTTGCTACTGTCCATGTATCCATGCTCCACATAACTGCAGGCCTCTGGAAAACGCTATTTCTAGTGTCATAGAATGTCATGTTGCCACTCTGAGGGCTGAGTCAACTCTGCAATATGATTCAGCTGTTCTTTAGTTTTAGCCCAGATGTTTGTTCCAGGACTCAGGCTGCAGCCTCATGAGCATCAGAGCACGCTGGAATCAGGATTGTATGTGACTGGATTCCTTTTCGTTTAGTCACCAGCAGTGCAGCACAACATGTAGAACATGATGCTGCTCTGTCAGGCTATTTCTTACAACAACCTCCTTTTCAGTGACAACTGCTGAATTCTGACTAGAAATTGTTTATTTGTCACCTGTGTTCTTTCACTGTCATTACTCAAAGTTTGCAAAGAAGGCAACAGAGGATTAAGTTTATTAATCTCGATGTTAGCCCCTGGCACAGGCTATGAAAGCAGCTGTGCATATTTTCTTCTGTGGGTCATTTTCTTTCTCTTTCTGCTGCAGAGTTAATGAAATGCTAAATATATATGTTGTAAATCAGACACAATTAGTTTTCATTTTGCTTTGGAATTTAGCTGAGAGGTGACTTCCTCCATCCCTCAGCTGATCCCAGTGATGGAACTTCACAGTGTGCTAATCTGCTGTTCAAAAAGCAGACTCTTTTTCATACTGTTTTATTGAAAACATGACTGAAGCCTTAGGCACACAGGAGAACTACTGCCAAAGACAGGTTTAGACAGTCTGATAATGGCAAAGCAGGTACGGTTTACACTCTCCTAATTTCTACTAGTAATTGAGAAAAAACACTGCAAAAGATGAGTGGTTAAATTTGAGACCAAGGATTCATACAAACCCAGCAAAACCAAGGGAGCCTTTTGAAATACTTGAGCAGACTTTCCATTAGAACTGAAAAGAGAGTGAGGAGAATGCTCTGCTCTGCCCATTCGATGAGCTGAACTTTGTTCTTGTTGGCTGTGTTAGTCTACCCAAGCAAACTGGAGGAAGTAAGCCTAGCTCATGTGGGCCTTTCCTAAGGAAAGATCCTTAATGAGACTGCAATAGCAAAAAAAAAAACAAACCAACTCCACCACCATTATGTTGCAGAGTTTATCTCCTTCCTCCCAGGTTTGTCTGAGAAGTGAAAAAGAATTCCAGGTTTAATATGAAAGGGATATTGTTGGCGGTAGCAACAACTTCTGGATTACAGGAGCAAGGTCATATTAAAGCAGAAAGAAAAACTCCCTCTTGTCAGTCATGATGGAAGAGAATGCACATGGCAGAACATAGAGACTCTTTGCAGTCACCAGAGAGCCTCCTGCTTTCTAATATCATGTGCACACGTGAGCTATCAACTGACTGTAAGAATTCCCGAGAGAGAGTTGATGCCTCCTAAATGTTCCTGTTAAGCAGCACTACTGAAATAAGCCAGTGGGGGCTAACAAATGAAAAAGGGTGTGGTGCTTAACGCTGTTGAAGCGCTTTAGCTTTTTCTGAGTGTCAGAACACCACAGTTATTCTGAAATGCAGCTGATTGGAAAGTTCAGAAAGTGTTTGATATCAAGCAGCAGGTTGATTTCCAAACTCCAAAGCACAGGAAAACTAACGTAGGTTAAAAGAACTCGCATATTCATTTTAGTAACCTAGAAGTGTTCCAGGTGAAAGGCAGCATTGCAGATTCTCTGTCAGTTTTTGCAAGTCATTGAAGACGTTGTGCATCTGTCCTGAACGTTTCAATAAATTCACACTCCACTGCTCTGAGATCTTACATAGGTTCTGTCTCTACTGCACATATCGTTAAGTGCTGTTGTTCTTACCAAAGTGACCTTGAAGAAAATGACAGTTGTACAAATGACTAAATAAAATGTCACAAAGTTGAGAGAAAATGGGATAATTACAGAGAAGCAAGTTCAAGGTGGTTTGCATAGGTCAAAGCCTCAAGTGTATGCTAAGTTGGCTCCTGACATTTAGTATATAGTGTGGATGGGGAGCATTGGGACTGGAAGCTTTGTAATGCTTGTAATCTTTCCCACATAATACAAGTGCAAGGAGGTGTCTGGGAGAAGATCCAATTTCTAACAGCTCTTTAGCAACCTGATTGTAGGGTGTCATCTCTGGGTAGTGATAGGGAATTCTATTCTGGTATTACATCTTCCTTTCAGATGATACTTAAAAATAAATGCAACTTCCATTCCTTGGGGTCAGATAAGCAGCTAGTCAGGAGAGTTCAAAGGTTAGACTTCGGCTAGTCATGAAGGAAGCTGAGTCAGGTCTCCACACTACAGCTTAGGAATGGTGATGCTAGTAGTGACAGCTGGTGTATACTTGATCCGTAAGGGGAAATCACGGTGCAGGTGGAAATGGCTTTGAGAAGAAATCCTGCTTCAAAGTGGAGAAAAGTTTGAAAGTTCAATATAAACCTCTTCCCATTCAGTACCATTGTTGTGGCTAGTCCATAGAAAACACAAGTTGCCAGGTGCAGAACTAATAACTGAAAAATGGGAAAGTTGCCAAGTGAGAGGTCAGGAAATGTTTTAATTTACAAAGTGAGAGTTTGTTTCTGTTCATAGTGCAAATGGAGTCCATTAGATTTGGTCACACCTTGTGTGTATCCGTCACACCCCCACTTAATCCCATTAATTTCGATGCCATTGAAATGTTGTCAGTACTCAAATTTATCTACATAGTTAAGTCCTGTTCTTTCCCCTTTTGATAGCCATCAGTTTTTAAGTCCATTATGCCATATTTTGGATACAATGCAGATACACATGCCCTGAAGGTAACAGGTGAATTGGTTTGCTTTCTTCCTGATTAGGAACTCTACAAATCAATACTCTTCAGTGGTGATCAACAGAGATTAACCGGTACATTAGAAGTGATACATATTCATGCTGGTCTGCTTCAACTATTAACTGTGTGCACTTGAGTAACAGTCTAAAAGACAATGTGTATGTTTGCAGCTTGGGTGCACGGCGACCCCAGGAAAGTGATTTATCCAACTGACAGCTACGGGCAGTTCTGCGGTCAGAAAGACACCCCCAATGAGTGAGTACTTGATGCATTCACGTACCTCTATTACTCATGCAGCATGAACAAGGTGTGACGTTTCAAGTTTCTCTGTCTGCTGGGGGTTCTCTTCGGAAGCTGAAGAAACAGCGACACTCTTACTGTATTTTTATACCACATAAAGGTCAGAAATAGATGAGTTGCTCGGTGCATGTGTAGATCCAAATTATTACTAGAATGCAGTTGTTTTCATCATTCAGAGAATCTTTTTGGTAAAGGATCAACATAGTTTAAAGATGGCATCACTAATTGCATAGCAAGTGACTAGCTGGCAGAGCTTTTAACTACCTGAGTTTGGATAGTTAATTCCTTTATCCACCTTGGAGCAAGAGTAGTCCTAAAGCATTGTTGCCTGGTTCTTAGTTTTTTTCAACATGCACCAAGTAACAGAAAAGACCATAAGGAGAAGCTCTTGGGATTTTTTTCTGGTGTTTACCCAGTGCCAGTAGAGAAGAGACTGAGAGGTCTGGAAGCAGGCAGCTGTAAGCGCACCTTCCCTGGGATACCTGCTGAGCGGCTTGCTTTGCTTGTCTCTGTTTCCCAGTGGTTTTAAATCCTGAATTGTAAGAGTTAAATGAATCCGTTGATCTCAACAGAGCACTTCTGTGTGGAAATAGCTGCTCAGGAAGGAAAGATGTCGCATCGATGTTTCCTCTGAAAAATCTAAGTGCTTTATGAAGCAGAATTGTAAAGACAGTTTGTTTTTTTTCCCCTCTAATTCTCCCTTTTAAAAAGTAAGTATTAGGCACCTTTTATGCCCTTGTCACTGTCAAGAAGCTCGAGGCTCTGCAGGAAGCAAACCAGAAGCTAGTGTTTGGTAACAGCTCTTTGGTGCTTCTTTCTTTTCCCATTTAGTTTTCTAATGGGAAAAAACCATGAGGGAGCTGCTGTCCAAAGGGCATTCAGAAAGGAAGGAGCAGGAGATGGGGAGTGGAACAGAGGCAGAGCTAGGACTTCATATTCTCCAAAGTTTTTGTTAGAGAGGAAGCAGACTAAATGGTGTAAGAAGACCTGTTCCACCCTCTGAGATTCTTCACAGCAGGTTTTGGAAAGGCCAAGTTTCTGAAGGGTTAAAACTAGGAGCAAAAGTTGTTGTGTTGTGTGTTCCCCTCGCTGCACCCCTTCTCTGCTCCTCTTCTCACTACCAATTTGCCCTTGTGCCCTAAGGTCAGTATGAAGCAGTGGGCAAGTGGGTTTAGGAGCCTCAAACACACAGTGTCTGTGACTGTGTGGTGTGTAGCCAGATGTGCGTCTCTATTATCATCCATTCCCATTCCTTCTTCTGCTTTGTTACACTCCCATTCCTTCTCTTTGCTAATCAAGACTTCGCTTTGGTTATTTTTTACAATGTGATTTCCACTTCCTATCCACAAATGTCCCTCCATATATACAATTGCTGGAGAATAATACAGCTGCTGAGACTGCATTTTGGCACATACTGGCCACGTTGAGGAGTTTCCTATAAAAATATAAGCCAAAAGACACATAACGCAACCTACTGGGAAAGCAGGAGTGTTCGTGGCAGTAGGCCAGGAGAGCCCCCTGAAAAAGTCCCTCAAGTCCCAAAAAGTGGAGGTGTGGAATGTGCTCATCATGCCTTCCCCAATGCCATTGTCAGGTTTTTCAGCTGCCCTGAAAGTAAGCACTGTGAAAGGCTAACCCAGGACTATGGTTTTCCTGAATCCCTAAGGCCTTAGTCTGAGAAGTTTTCCTTGGAAAGTGATCACAGTCTCTGTGGTTTTGAGTCTTGTGCTTTGGAACAGGCATTCACAGCAATCTCACTGAGGAGTAGAGAAGAGAAGCTAAAAACCAAGCCAGCACTCACAGCCCATGCAAAAACCCATTTGGACTCCAGTGAATTCCGTGCAGTCAAGTTAATTCTACTTTGTGCTGTCATGCGGGTCTTTCTTAGGTCTCTTTGTGTCTACCTCTAATCCATCCATTAATTTCCATGTAATCTGTAAGCTTGTTTTGCCTGCTGCAGAGCACAGTGTAATCATGGAATACAGCACAATTTCATTATAAAGAACACAGACCTAGTTCTTGGTGGCTGTTTTCTTATGTCACGCACATATTTAAACTTTCTTTCCCGCTGTTAAAATTGGCAAGTGGGCTAAGTCCTAAGGGAAAAAAATTATTCCATTACTGGTTTCGAGCAGCTCATGGATTATAAGCACTGTCAAGGAGCTATTGAAGAGCGATGGCATTTCAGTCCAAAAGTTTACTCTGTGGATTTGCAGAAATCAGAGCTCATGTTAATGAAACTGGTTTTGCCAGGATGCGTGGTTTGTTACCAGTGCACCGTAGAACAGACCTTGGTGAAAACAATTTCACCTTGTAAAATGTCAGGCAGTTGAGCTAACCACAGTTTTAAAGGGAGCTTGAACATGCAGTGAAATTCCAGAAGCTGTCAAGTGTGAAGATTCTGGGGTGCAAACTCCTCAGACTGTCCCTTCTTTACATCACAGGAGGTTTATCAGGGTTACAAGCAGGTGCTGTTATTATCATTCTGTTTCCTGGGCAGCTGCTTTCGGGTTTCAGCCGTAAAAAGCTTTTGATTGATTTTGGTGCCACCTTCTGACCAGCCAGAAACAGGCAGCTTTCCCAGTGTCGCGTTTGCCGATAGTGATTTGGCACGCAGTGTGCACACACTATGTTCAGCGCAAGCAGAGGGACCACAGAGGTTTTGCAGGGGTATTTGACAGACCTCACTTCTCAGAGGCAGGACTACAGATGCTGTAACAGTGCCTGGGTTGTTTCAGCTTAAAACCGTGTTGTGAAAACACCTTCTCCAAAGTTAGCATTTTTTAACTGTCATAGCTCTTTAGACCAAATGCTTTTGGTTTTGGAGATGTCTTGGCATGAAACACCCAGGGTCTGCTTGGGATTTGTTTGGTTTGTTTTTTTTTTTGTTATGTGTTTGCACTATGACCAGTCACAATAATATAATTTAAATATCATAGAATCATAGAATAGTTAGGATTGGAGAGGACCTTAAGATCATCAAGTTTCAACCCCCCTGCCATGGGAAGGGACACCTCACAATAAACCACGTCACTCAAGGCTCCATCCAACCAATATATGCTGTCAGGTTTTGAATGGTAGGATGCACAAGCACCCATAATCATAACATTACTCATCTTATGTCCAGTTCCATAGGAACAAGATCATTCTGTTTCACTTCAACATTTTGAAATGTGCCAACTCCATAGTGCTAATAAACCTACAGTGCCCTACAATACAGATGAGTGAAATACTGAGATTGCTTCTTATTCATGGTACTTAAGATTTAGACATACATTTGTTTGATATAAAAATTCATATCTTTCAAAATGGAACATGGTTGGTTTATAGATGACCTGTAGCACATGGTCTCTGTAGCCTGTGGTGGTCAGAAAAAATCAATCAGTGCATGCAGAAAATACTTCTGATTGATATCTGGGGTTTTCCAAAGCAGACATGTTCAAGAAGATGTGCATATCCCCAGTGACAGGACTATCTGGGTATGGTTAGAGCCTGCAGCACTTTGAAAAGTGAAGATCTTGAAGGCTTGTTCTTGCCTCGTGCCACAATTCGTACTCCTTTGACTGTGCTGCAGCATCTCATGAAGCTGTGAAATAAACCCAGTCACGGAGCTTGTGTGGGTTAGCATCATCTTCCTGATGTTTTCCCCATGAGACCATTTCACTGACCTGCTTTGTTGAACAATTGCACAAAGAGTTATGCTCATCTGTTCCATCTTCTAAGGCAGCAACTTATGGCATGGCGTAGGTCAGAGGACTTAGGTGAAGGGCTGCTCTGATCCATCTTTGCTGCCAGAGTAGTTGTACTGTGTAACTAAAGTGCAGTTGACTGAGTATGGTCTTGGCCATGTTGACAATACAGTGAGGTCTGGTATTAATTTGGATGAGGGTTGTTACATGGCCACCAATTTTCTGATTCCAAATGTTAATTGTCTTTATTTGACTGTCATTTAAAAATGCTTCCATTCCAGCTTGCCCTTACTCCTAATCGCTGTCCTTGATAGATGTTTCTAGCCTATCAGTTAATGTGACCATATGGACTATTTGACACAGCTGAAGAGATGGAAATCCCCAGCAAGGAAGAGCAAGAACCCTCTTAACACTGACCAGCTGCTGTTGGAATGGGAACTTTCTCTGTCAGCAGCAGGTTTGATCCAGGAATCCTCATCTGTTCACATGCAGACGCTGACACTGCTACCCTGCAGTCTTAAGACTGCTACTGGAACAATCCAGCCTGTTCAGAAATCCTGAGGTCATTGAGTGGGATTTGACTGGAGCTGTTGGCAGTGGTCACAAATGGAGTCAGGTGAAATACTTGTTGAAGGAGAGTTTGGGAGAGCAGATCAGTTATTTTGTTGATTTCCAGCAACATCTCCAAAGCAGAGAATGGTTCTGGTTGTTTGCTCCTGCAGATGGTTAATTCTCTGGTCTCCTGTGAAAAGGCTTCCTTGATAATTCCTCTTTTGAACTGCAAACAAGGTCATTCATTCCTGTCCTGTTCATATCAAACAGCAGGAAGAAAAAAAACAAGAGCTGGTGTGGGAAGAGCTTCAGTTCTTGAGTAAGACACTGGATTTGCAAACTGTTATTACAGTTCACTGGATCCATAGACAGCGTGTTCCATTGCCTGTCCCAACATGCTGTGTGTGGGAATCCTTCCACCTGGGGCACAATAAAGCTGGAGTTTGGGGTCATTTAGGGGTACCAGCAGTGCTGGGGGGGATGGACATGGCGGGGGCTGGGTGGGTTTGCGGTACAAGGTGGATTTTGGGGTGGTTTAGAGGTACCATGGGGATTGGAAGGGATGGAGATGTTTGGTGTTGGTTGGGTTTTCGGGTACCATGTAGTTTTTGGGTTGCTTAGGGCTACTGGGATGGATGGAGATGGCTGCGGTTGGGATGGTTTCTGGGTACCAGACAGGTTATGGGATGCTTTAAGGGTAGCAGGGCTACTGGGGGGAGCAGGAATGTTGAGAGTGATGGAGATGCCTGTGACTGAGGTGAACCAGGATCCTCATGTGAAGACACAGAAACTGTGGGGTTGGGGGGAGTGGCAGAGCTGTAAGCTGGGCATCAGGCCTCATGGGTCTGAGGTGACCATAGAGGGTGCTGCATCAGCAGAGCTCCTGCAGGTGATGGAAGCTGCTTGAAGGAAGCTGCTGAGAGCCAGGCTGAGAACATTGGAGCTGGAGAAGAGACCTCAGAGCAGCTTCCAGTGTCTGCAGGGGGTTACAAGGATGCTGGAGAGGGGCTCTTCTTCAGTTGGTTCTGATTTCTTCATTACCTTGAAGAACCAGCCCCATCTTGCTCTCAACAGAGAGATCCCAATGCACAGCTTGCAATTAAGTGTGGTTTTGATTTACAGCTTACAATTCCCCCCTTTGAACCTCACAGGATACACATAGATCCCATAAGTCTCATCTCCTATTAGTTTCCCGTTTGTAATGCTGAAACCCCATTGTGAAGAGCAACACTGAACCATTGAAACCCTCATAGGGCCCAAACACAAATCAATCTATTAGAAACAAATTCTTTAATCATGTCTAATTTAATAGCCAAGAGTCCCAGTCCAGTTCCTCACAGCAATAATCATTCAAATAATGGACAGTCCAGTCTCGTTTCAGCTCAGTCACTCACAAGGGGATAGGGTGGAATGGGATGGGATGAGGTGGGATAGGATGGAGTGGAGATGCGATGCGATGCAATGAGATGAGTTAAGATAGATGAGATGAGATGAGGTTAGAGGAGAGTAGAAGAGATGAGAAGAGACGAGACAAGACGAGACGAAATGAGAGGCGATGAAATTTGATTAGATGAGACGAGACGACATGAGGTGATATGAGATTCAATGAGATGAGATGAGATGAGATGAGGTGAAATGGGATGAGATGAGGTGATACGAGATTCAATGCGATGAGATGCGATGTGATGAGATAAGGTGCAATGAAACGAGACGAGACAAGACGAAATAAGACGAGAGGAGACAAGAGGAGATGAGATGAATTTAGATGAGATGCAATGTGTTAAAATGAAGAGATGAGATGAGATGAGATGACATGACATGACATGACATGACATGACATGACATGAGATGACATGAGATGACATGAGATGACATGAGATGACATGAGATACGATGAAATTTGATTAGATGAGACGAGATGACATGAGGTGATATTCGATGAGATGAGATGTGAAGTGATGAAATGAGATGAAATGAGATGAAATGAGATGAATTGAGATGAGATGAGATGTGATGAGATGTGATGAGATGAGGTGATTCAATTTGACGTGATGTGAGGAGATCAGATGCGATGTGATGCGATGAGATGAAATGAGATGAGATGAGATGAGATGAATTAGGTAAGATGAGATGAGGTGAAATGGGATGAGACGACATGAGGTGATAGAAGATTCAGTGCAATGAGATGTGATGTGATGAGATGAGATGAGATGAGATGAGATGAGATGAGATGAGGTGTGATGAAATTTGATAAGATGAGACGAGATGACATGAGGTGATACGAGATTCAATGCGATGAGATGAGATGAGGTGAGATATGAAACAATGAAATGAGATGAGATGAATTTAGGTGAGGTGAGGTGAGATGAGATGTGATGATATGAGATGAGATGAGATGCGATGAGATGTGACGAGATTAGATGAGATGTGCTGAGGTGATTCAATTCGACATTTTGTGATGAGATCAGATGCGATGCAATGAGATGAGATGAATTTAGATGCTATGAGATGCGATGAGGTGAAATGGCATGAGACAAGATGAGGTGATACGAGATTCAATGCAATGCGATGAGACGAGACGAAACGAGATGAAATGAGATGAGATGTGATGTGATGCAGTGAAATGAAGAGATGAGATGAAGCGAGATGAAATTTGATTAGATGAGATGTGATGAGATGAGGTGATACGAGATTCAATGAGATGAGATGCGATGAGGTGAAATGCGAAGCAATGAAATGAGATGAGATGAGATGAATTGAGATGAGATGAGATGAGATGCGATGAAATGAGGTGAAATGGGTTGAGACAAGATGAGGTGATATGAGATTCAATGCAACGAGATGCGATGTAATGAGATGAGATGAGGTGCAATGAAATGAGACGAGATGATATGAGGTGAGATGAGGTGCAATGAAGTTTGAGTAGATGAGATGACATGAGGTGATATGAGATTTAGTGAGATGAGATGTCATGAGATGAGATGATATGAGATGCGATGAGATGAGATTAGATGAGATGCACTGAGGTTATTCATTTCAATGCGATGCGAGGAGATAAGATTAGATCAGATGCGATGAGATGAGATGAGATGAGATGAGATGAGATGAGATGAGTTGAGATGACATGAGGTGATAGATTCAATGAGATGACATGCTATCCGATGCGAAGCAGTGAGATGAGATGAGATGAGATGAGATGAGATGAGATGAGATGAGAAGAGATGGGAGGAGAAGAGAGAAGAGATGAGATTAGAGGAGATGAGATGAGATGCGATGGGATGAGGTGAGATGAGATGAAATGAGATGAGATGAGATGAGGTGATTCAATTCGATGCAATGTGATAAGATCTGCTGCAATGTGATGTGATGTGATGCGATGAGATGAGATGAGATGAGATGGGATGAGACAATATGAGATGAGATGAGATGCAATGAGATGAGATGAGGGGAGATGAGATGAAATGAGACGAGACGAGATGAGGTGATATGAGATTCAATGAGATGAGATACGATGAGATGAGATGAGATATGAGAAGAGATGTGATGAGATGAGATGAGATGAGATTCAATGAGATGAGATGAGATGAGATGAGATGAGGCGATTCAATTTGATGCAGTGTGATGACATGAGATCAGTCCAGACGGGATGCGATG